>OENM01000841.1:0-55839 GCA_900239745.1 Rotaria magnacalcarata
CATACGTTTGATCTCATCGAAGATTAATTCATATTCATGAGCCAACGATTGAATATATGTAGTCATTAGTTGTGTACGAAAATTGTTGACCATTCCCTTGACATAAGCAATGGTCCCTTGTGCATCTTGTCGATCAACGACAGATTCATCAATTTTCCATGTTGGATCAATTTTTTCAATAAATTTCGGTAATAAACCATATTCTACTTGTTTTGTAGCTGTACGATAATTTTTGTTCTTAATTGAACAAAGTTTAACTTATGACTTTAATACATAATGAATATTCCATTGAGCTGGACTTGCAATCTGCTTGAAGTCTTCTAGAGCTTTGAATTCTTCAGATTGAGCTTTACATAATTGTATACGATTATCAGTCATTGTTTTAACATGTTTCGTACATTGATATAGATATTCCAAAATAAGCTTTTCTAATCGGTCTACCGAATCACGAGCCGAAGAAGAAGGTCTTATTGTTATTGTACTTGCACCTGATGGTGCTATAGTTGATGTTGTTGTTGCTAGACCTGTTCGTTCGATGATAAGATTAGCAGCTAATTCAGCTGTCATTTGAGCTTGTTTTTGTGCTGTTGCTTCTGTTGTATTTTGCGTCCAATATGCTGATAATTGAATTTGTACATCGGTAATAGTTGCGGTTGCTTCTGTTATATTATCATATAAACGATTGATCTTCTTTTGAACAAATCGTGTATTTATCGAATCATCACGATGTTTAGTTCGTTGGATGACTTCTTTAGCCCAATGTTTTTGTTCTTTATAAACTTTTAAATAGGCTTGCCAGACTTGTAATTCGTAATTATCACGAATCCAACTATCATAAGTTGAAGCTGTAGCTGCAATATAGGCTTGATTACCGCGACTCTGGATAACATTTTTCGAATTTTTCGAATTATCTTCAAACCATTTAATTATTCGATTTGTATCCAAATATAAATGAGTCTTTTTCTTCTTCTTATCAATATTTTTCTTCTTCGATAATGATTCATAATCGTCTTTATTATTATTATTATTAATGCCTTGCTCATATTCATCTTCTTCTTCGTCTTCTTCTTGATCTTGTTTTGCTTGAGACAAAGCATTAAAACGATTACGATTACGTGGAACATTTTTATTATCATCATTTTGACGATATTGTTGTCGGTTCATTCGACGTTGTCGTCGTCTATATGATGCTGTTGTTGTTCTTCTTTGTTGACGTACATTATCTTGTTTTTCTTCTTCTTCAGTGACTCTAAATGGTTGAGTTGTATTAGTATTGTTTTCTGCAACAGCTGTTCTTATTCGAAAGATTTCTCGTTGAGGTAATGCCTCAGGTGGAGCATTATTATTGTTGGACTCCACTGGAGGATTTGATGCACTTGATGATCGATCTCGTAATTGTTCCGGCNTTCAGCACTTGTTCAGCACCTTCAGCACTTGTTCAGCACCTTCAGCACTTGTTCAGCACCTTCAGCGCCTTTTCAGCACCTCCAGCACCTTCGGCACTTTGTAGTAAATTTTGGTGCTTGGAGCCAGCACTTTCCCCCTTGTGTTGCTTCTGTTGTATTTTGCATCCAATATGTCGATAATTGAATTTGTACATTAGTAATAGTTGCGGTTGCTTCTGTTATATTGTCATTTAGACGATTGATCTTCTTTTGAACAAATCGTTCATTTATCAAATCATCACGATGTTTAGTTCGTTGAATAACTTCTTTAGCCCAATGTTTTTGTTCTTTACTAACTTTTAAATAGGCTTTCCAGACTTGTAATTCGTAATTATCACGAATCCAACTATCATAAGTTGAAGCTGTAGCTGCAATATAAGCTTGATTACCGCGACTATGGATAACATTTTTCGAATTTTTCGAATTTTCTTCAAACCACTTAAATATTCGATTTGGATCCAAATATAAATGAGTCTTCTTCTTTTTATCAATATTCTTTTTCGTCGATAGTGGTTCATAATCATCTTTATTATTATTAATGCCTTTTTCATATTCTATTTCTTCTTCTTCTTCTTCGTCTTGAGCCAAAGCATTAAAACGATTATGATCACGTGGAACATTTCTTCTATTATTATTATCATTTTGACGATATTGTTGTCGGTTCATTCGACGTTGTCGTCGTCTATATGATGCTGTTGTTGTTCTTTGTTGACGTGCATTATCTTCTTTTTCTTCTTCAGTGACTCTAAATGGTTGAGTTGTATTCGTGCTGTTTTCTGCAACAGTTGTCTTTGTACGAAAGATTTCTCGTTGAGGTAATGCCTCAGGTGGAGCATTATTGGACTCTACTGGAGGATTTGATGCACTTGATGAACGATCACGTAATTCTTCCGGCATGAAATCATCCAATATGATTTGTCTTGGACGACGTCTACTTTGTTGTCGAGGTTGTCTTGATAGACTTCTTCGTCGACCTTGTTGTTGTTGTTGCCGATTTCCATTATTTCGTGAACGAACATTCCTAGGATAATCATTGTAACGACGTTGAGGAGGATAATTACGATTATCATTGAAACGACGTTGAGGACGATAATTACGATTATAATAAACATTTCGACCATAATAATTGGGATTTCCGTAATTATCATTTCTTCGATCATTATTTTGATAATTTCCTTGATAATTTATTCGATAATAATTTGTGCGCCCAAAAACACCACCACGACTACGATCTTCTGGTGGTGGTGGTGTTTTTCTTCTCCTCGTTGAAGATGATTCTCTTAATGGCCCACGATCATCACTATAATCTATGGACGACATGAGTCGCTGTATAAGTTGAGATGTTAATGAATCAAATTAGAATAATAATAAAATTCTAGTAATTTGATCCCTGATATAATAGGATATGAGTAAATCAATGGAAAACAGATTGGCCTATCTCTTGACGAAAAGACAAGTTCAATCTGCTAGTCTCAACCTTTGCTTTTCAGCAACTGACTTTTGTGTCGAAAATTAACGATATAATTAATGTGCTTGAATATAAATTGATTGAAATAAATGCAGAGTTTGATTTCGCCGACGCGTTTCGTATCTTTTACAAGATAGTACTCTTCAGGGCTTGAGATGTATGTATATATATATCTACAATAAAGAAAAGAAGATAAATATAGTTTTATATGATTTAAAACAACTAAACTATAATGGATACTAAAACTAAAACTAAAACTAAAAGAATTTTTATAACGAATCTATAATAATGCTTGGAATAAATAAAGTTCAAAAAAGTTGTAATGTAATCGAATTAATTGGTAATTCTTTTTAAATTGTTGTTGTTGTTGGTGGTAGTGTTGTTGATGGTGGTGGTGGTAGTGTTGTTGGTGGTGGTGGTGGTAGTGTTGTTGGTGTAATCCATATATTTCTTCTAGATACAAGAAAAGATTGTTCGCTAGTTCGGAGCTTCAACAAAAAATCTTGATACTGTTGTCTGGACATCATTGTTAATTTGAATGATCAGATAAAGGGAAGGGGAAGAAAAAAAAGAAAAAGAAGCTAGAATGAAAGTTTGACTTACTTGTACAATCGACGATGAAGAAATGAGCTACTTACACAGTAAGGCAAATTATATTTATAGGTACGATCATGAGAGAGAGAAAGAGAGAGATTGAGACAAAAAGAGAGAGACCGAGATAAAAAGAGAGAGAAAGAATGTACGGTATCTGATTGGTCAATAAATGTTGACCGATACTAGGATGATGAAATGTTCGAACACCTACATGTAGGGTTTCTAGAAATGCTCCCACGGTCTAAGTTTTGAACTTATTAAAGCTGGTGATCGTCAGGAAAATTCTATTATATTATTGCTAGTTTCGATAATAATTTAATGAAACATAAAAAAAAGTATAATAACAGATAATATCTATTAATATATACCATAATTAACTTAACCTTTGTAGTCTCTATCAGAATCCGTCAGTCATACAAATAACTATCATAGTTAACTAAATTTCACGCCTTCATACTAAACATATTAGATGCAAAATGAATTGTACTTTACAATGTAGATAAATCACAATGAATTTTATTTTCATTTATTTCTTACAATAACTTATACTAGGTCATAATTAACTATATTATATTCACTGACACATATCACCGTAAAATAGCAAATAATTTATAGAGTTTAGTGAATTATATTCTAGGAATGCCTATATGAATTCAACGACGAATCTCTATCTTTTTGAAAATAAACTAACGATATTCTAACTGTGATTTAACACAGGCAGTAAATCTACTATTCTAACATTTAGAAAATCTAGCATTTTCAAAATAATTCAAATTCGATTAATAAATCATAAAAGTTATAAAATCCATCAGCTTATTCTACACTGATTTTCTTCAAAGTAGAATTTAAATAGAATTACAGTGTAGTAAAACATATTGCAGGTTGAAAAATTATAGTACCTCATAGTAAACTTAATTATCGATAGTGAAATATATTTAATATTTATCTGTTATTGTACAAAAAATTATCTGGAATTATTCATAATAAATTCCATTCAATATTTATCTGTTATCACAAAATAAATTATCTGGAATTATCGACCGTAAAATATATTTATTATATTGAATTATATTCACAAATGGCAAGATATATTTATTATATTAAATTATATTCAAAGATAGTAGATTGTATTTAAATCGATGAAATATCTGGTAGTAAATAGCATTACACTCTAAGTTTAAATGTGTCGCATGTATGTGTTGCGAGTAGTATTGTCGCAGGTTCTGTGTCGAAAATATGTCGCAACAGATAGTGTCACTAAAAAATTTGTCTCGTTCTATGTGTCGAGTATCGATTCAACCTTTTCTTTTGCGTTTTCAGGAATGGAACTGTTCAAATAGACAGAAATCGAAATAATTATCATGATCTTCTAATACAAATTTTCAAAAAATTTGGGCTACCGTGTTCAAAAAAACATTTTCAAAATGTGTCGCGTGTCGTACAAAATGTGCTTTGCTATCGTTGGAGATAAAATGTCATAACGAGCACCTGATATCACACTCTAATGTGTCGTAGTTCGCGACATATACAACACATTTTAACTTAGTGTGTAGAGCTATTGAGTTTTAATAGCTATTAGTGAACTATGCTTGCATTAATTGCATGGTTGTAAACAATAGTCTACTAAAAATATTTTAAATTTCACATGGTCGAATGTATATTTCATACTACATATAAAGATTATTTCTGCGATTCATTTTTCGACGGAAAAAAAAGAAGAAATGAAGATAAGAACGAAATTATGCATATTTATATGCACGTTGCGATCCAAAAGGCTATTATAAACAAACCAAGATGCGCATGTCGTTAGATACATTAGTATCATTAGAGCTCATTTATCATATGACCACTGAACCGATGCAATGACTTTATGACAATGACCGTAACGAACTAACAGAACAACGTTTATATGCATAATGATCTAGAATGTGACAAGAGATGCCATATTGGTGACAAATATATAGTTAGATATAAACGTATTCCTATGAAGCGAATTAATTAATTAATTAATCAATTGAATTGAATATTATGCAACGATACCATCTTTATTGATATAAATTACACTATCAAATTTGAATAGAAAATTCAAAGATAAATTAATTAGACTCATCTCATTGTTTATATATACATATATATGTATAAAGTAGAGAAAATTTCTGTGTCTTAATGATCAAATTATATTACATCGCAAGCATGGTATGATGTAATTTATTTTCTTTAGAAGCCACTCATCATATACATCAATATATATCTATATACAAGTAACGCGACATAAGTGTCGCTGACCCTCTACTGAAAGGAAAAGATTATTATGAAGACATCATTGATTTAATAATATTAAAAAAAACTTTTCTCGTGTAGTGACTGAATGTATAATATCTAAGAACTGACAACATATTTGAATTCTTCAACGCTAGCAAGCTCTCATTATAAATGACTGCAAATATTACAGTGCTATATGAGAAATTTTAGCTGAATAACGAATGAATATTGCCCAGAGTTGTTATGAGCCGTTTTCCACGTTGAAGAATTGATTATTGATTTTAAATAAAATCACGCTTGCTGTATGATCAAATATTGAAAATCAATCAGTTTTGATTGTACAAAACAATCTTCATAAACATGTCTCTGGTGATGCTAAAAATTTACGTCGCCGCAATTAAAATGTGAGTAGCGTTAAAAGTTCAATGATTAGAATTTCTCATGCAGATATTTTAAGAGAATTTCCCCTATGGGAAATGAATAAAGCTAGTAATTCTCGCCAAGTACCATTTCAATTTATATCTACTGAAGGTTTCGCTTAAAAATTGCATATTTATTATTCACGAGACTGAATCTCGTCAAATTTGAAACACAAATCAATAAAGGCAGAATATTTCGAAAAGTACTTCTACTTGATTAAGAATTATTTCTTTATTCATTTTTTATATTGAACGAATAACTATTTTGTTTCTATAGAATACGAATAAATAACAAGATTTTAATAGTAAAGCATTAAAATTATATGATATGTCAAGATTTCAAATAGATATTTTAATTAAATATTGTCAATTATTGGCGCCGTTGTAATATTTAGTTTCAAGTTGACCAAGAGCCAAAAATCCATTTAACAACTCGCTTTGGTCAATGCCATGTGCCGTTTTATCCTTGGATGTTGATGCGTCATAATAGAGACGAAATAGGATTGAACCTAAAATATAATTAACACATAGTTAGTATTGGAAATTTTAGCCGCACTCTTGATATATTACTGTCATGAATGTTAAATGGATATTTGATAATTTTATCATTTCCTATTTGAGCTACAACTAAAAACGTAAGGGCTCGTAATATTCCATTTTTCGTACAATTAGCAACATGAAGTAGAATGTGGAATATGTTAAAGGGCGTAAGCAGCTTTAAAAACCTTACTTCTATCATTAATACATACTTTACAACAATCATAATTTTCTAGATAATGTTTCAGCTCATCAATTTCAGCAATATGAAGAAAGATTCTGGTTATGGTTTGAAATAGAGACAAAATTGACTAAAATAAAAAAAGATGGATTTATATCACTCTTATGTATGATAAGGAATTATTACGTTATTTGTTTCTAAAATTTCAAGATATGACGTTTGTAATAAGAGTGGGGCAAGTGAATGGATAATACCAGCCTGTAAAGCATCCTAATTGATTTAACATAGAAAACATAGCGTTAAGACAACACTATTTTCATCTTAAAACCCAAGCAAAGCACATCTACCTGGCATAGTTCCTGAGACACATCCATGTACGAGTTCAGACCATGCAGGGCACAAGTAAATGCTTGCCATTTATTGTGACAATGCATTAATTCATCGCTATTCAAATTCAAGATCGTTACACAAAGCCCTATAGAATTAAATAATCTAATTTTCGTGCATGATTTCTGTACCTACCAGCGAATTTCTTATCAATAAGCTTTTTTATGAAAAGAGATTGATAATACGATGATGAGTTAACTCGTGTATATATATGGTCGATAGTGTCGAATAGATCAAAGAGAGAGCTTGTAGAGCTATTGTTGTACATTGATGCATCGGTAATTTCGTCCAAAACATTCGCGAGCTACAATTACAACATCAATCATGAAAGTATTTCTTCTTAATAATAAAGGTACTTCTTTGATACAATTTCTGAAGAGATTTCTGCATCTAATAAAATTCAATATACACCGTAATTTATTCTAAGCGATAAAAAATAGCTTTTATATAAAAATTATGCTTTCAAGGAGATCTCACGTCATTAGGTTTAGATTGACTATCTAAAACATTGATGAAGATATATGTTTATATAAGGACATCTGAATTTTAAGCTGTTATCTCACTTTTTACTACATTGCGATTCGGAATAAAGAAGTAGAACATCCCCATTATTAGTACAAGCAAAAATGAAATCGAAACAAAATGCACCCTAATCAAGTCGAATCGTTGTTGTTCTACAATCTGATTGACCGCTGGATCAATTATACTCGCAAAGTTGTAGCTGACACCATTGGAAATGACTGCTATGTTTTGATTACCAGATATTCCAATTTTGTTGCTATATTGAGACTGGGCGCACAAGTTACCCATAATAAAGATGATTTATAAATATAATATATCTATATGTATGTGAACAGAAAATGTAAATGACTTCGATAATAAATCGG
This sequence comes from Rotaria magnacalcarata, assembly GCA_900239745.1. Classification (NCBI taxonomy): domain Eukaryota; kingdom Metazoa; phylum Rotifera; class Eurotatoria; order Philodinida; family Philodinidae; genus Rotaria; species Rotaria magnacalcarata. Next base: position 8,181 of record OENM01000841.1, read on the forward strand.
AGTTTCTTCTAGAAAAAGCACAAAAATAAAATCAGCAGTGTCCAAGGACTGAGAAATAGGAATTCCTAATGTGCCGAGGAATTGTCAGTGTCGCTGTGATAATTCCTAGAGGAAATGGAAATCAACTATCGGTTCCCTCACAGTTCCACCATTCACGAAAGTCGCGATATTGCTGTTTTAAAAATAATTTTTGTATGAAATTCTTGATTCTCACAATTTTGCGAGTGAATATGCGTGTAAGAACAAAAATGATCGTGAATATTCCATATTTTTACCTTTAGTATGCAAGGAACTGTAGGGGAACTGATGAGGAATTCCTAATCCTCAGTCCTTGGACACTCCTCGTTATTTATTGTGATGTACAGAGGAGAGCACTCTGGACATAACAGACAATTATTATAAAGAGGGCATTGAAGAATAATGAGTCATTATAAGAAAGAAGGTATTTTTAATGAATTTAAAACGAGTACATTGAATGAGGAAAGTAAAACAAAGCAAAAAAACAGAAGTTGTAACTAAATAAGTTTTTTCATATGATGAAACGTAAAGGTAACATATAGAGAGATACTTATATAAGTTGAACTAGTATTATCAGTACTCTACTTGAATGGTGCTCTTGGCCGAGCTGTCATCAAATAAAATTAAGTGTAGTCAGAAGCTTCGTCTTGGGATTGATCGTAACGGTGAAGTCTTCTGGTTCATCTTGATGTATAATTACTGCTTTCATATCCTTGTTATCATGTCTTGAAGTTTGATTATGTTGCTTAGCGTCTTCCCCACGAGACATGGAACATGTGACCCAAATGCCGGCCAGCAGACAAAGTAAAATTAATGATGATAGTACAATAATAATATCTAGTAGTTCTTGAGAACTGAATGCCAATCCGCATTTTTTTTCCATTATTTGTGATGGTAGTGTCACCCATTCATTAGTGTACTTTGGATTCATGTCACAAAACGGATTACGTGAATATATATTCGAAAGTAAATTCAGTCTATCTAGAAAAAGAAATCGATTATAATGAAGGTTTTTGAATGTTAGTGTTTGGTAGCGTTTTAAGAACCAGATGATGTGGTATGTGGTATGATAAGTTATGATAGTACTTTGATAGTATTTTATTTTCACTGATAAACTAGATACATATCTATCTTTACAGTTTAGTTTTTCTCTAATTATCTAGCAATGAGTGTTAGGGTGAATCGTAGTTGGGATGACTTGCTGATCATTTGATAGTGATGTATATTAGGTTGCTTCAAATGGTAACCTAATATTTTTCAATGGTATTACAAATCTACAATAGAACAAGAGATCAAGATGATGCTGATAACAGAAAAGGATGTATTTCCACAACGAATTTATTTTAGTTTTGAAGATTTGTCACCCTGTTACATCACACATGCACACATACACACACACGAAATCGAAATGATAGGGAAACATGAATGTTTTTTAAGTAATTGAAGCAAAACTCTTTCGAGTAACTTTTGCGATCTTGTCTAATCTATTAAGTTCTTCCAGTTGTGCTGCTGTTGGTTTCACTTGCAGAGATGACAGTTCGAAAGAACGCACAATCAGGAGATCATCTAGTCGTTTAACACGAGATAATGGAACGTAAACAGATGCCACTTCAACTGGTCCGGGAGGCATAACAAGATCAACAATAATTTTACCCAAGGTTTGACCTTGACTTTTATGCGTCGTCATACTGTAGGCGGGTATCAACGGAAGTGCTTTACGCTTGATGGAAATCTTCGTCAACTTTTTGGCCTTCTTTGCAGCTTTTGAAATAGTTTCGGTAAGAAGCTCCTTAATGTCAAAGAGAAAAGTTTGCTCACTAACTGAGATTGGAATTATTTTGGTTTGAAGATCTCTGAGACCAGAATCAAGTTTACAGCTCGAGAACTCTACCAATGCGTATTTTGGATGTGTTATAAATTTAGTGTGCTTTGGAAAAATGGTTTCGTCGAATTGAATATTGTCACAAACTTCATCGTATACGAGCTGACGAAATATTCCACGTGTACCATTGGAAAGTCCTAGTTCGGTCGCAATGTTTTCCGTGAGTAAAACAGGCATACCTGGCACAAGTGGTAAGTAACCAGGAAGATGCTCTGTCTTATTATCCGGTAATTCGAGAATCGCTTTGCGTAATCTTACATCGCTAATGGCTGCATTTCTAACATAATCTTGAGCAACACAAATGATCGGTCTGAGTTTCATCTCCGTAGCTTTATTAAGTACCGCTCTGTTGTTTATTTGAGTTCGAAGTGTATTGCGAAAAACCAAGATAGGAGCCTATTATGAAAAATTTGATTAAATATTGAAAAAACCTTATCGAACATACTTCGTTCCAGGGGTCTTGTTGTAAATATGTCTTCAAATTTGGAGTTCCGATTACTCGTGTACAAAGAAGTTCATAGTCTTCGATTGTTGATTTTCCATCTCTTAATCTATTCAATAGTTCCAAATATCTTGTATCTTCAGTACGCATCTGTTGCTCCAATTGGACAACACAATTTATTTGTGATATCACTTTTTGTGCACACTGCATTTCTATTTGACGTTCTGTATATTGTTGTGTTGAGGTACCGCTATGATAAAGAGGTTTATCCAAGACTGGAGAATATTGTAAATAGTCGCCAAAAAAAATGACATTTATACCACCAAAAGGAACATCCGTATTGATATGCTTCGCCGTTTTCACTATCCGATTGAGCCGAGCTAATAGACTAAGTCCTAACATACTCATCTCATCAATTATCAAGTACTTCACGTGACGCCACTCATTTTCCAACTTTGTGTCGCCTGGTCTAAATGTTCTTACTTGTCGTTTTTTAGAATTTTTTCGACTTTCGCCTAAAAATGAATGGATTGTTAGGCCATCAATCTCTGCTGCTGCTATAGATGTTGGTGCCAATTTTCGCAACATTTTCCTCCTCATAGTAGCTTGGAAATAATTCGTGATTGCACGAATTAATTGAGATTTTCCAGTGCCACCACAACCAGGTACACACATCAGTAGCTGGTTTTCATTAGTGCCTAAATCATTATGGTTATTCTTTTCTTTTTGATAGAAATTAGAAAAATTTACCAGTGGGAAGTTGGCTGTCACCGTCTAGGTGGCTAGTAATAATCATGAAAGCAAACTTCTGCTCAGTATTGAGTGTAAAATTTCTGATAATATCTGATTTAGTCGGTAAGGTAACTGAGATAGTTGCAGTTACAGCTGGTACTACGGTAGTATTTACTTTACTTGGACTTGTAGGTATTTCAGAAGTCATAACTTCAACTTGCATCTCATCATCTCGCACCTCCAAAGAATCTTCTCCTGAAATTAAATAATTTCTTGCTTGATCTCTTCTCATTTCAATATCGCGCTTCCATTCTTTTACCATAGCTGTATGATGCGAATGAGCTACGGTAAACGTATTGAAATCGTCTGCGATGTGGCAGTCATTTATGTTCAACATATTTTTGTAATCTAAGTATAGTTTATTATTACTAGCACGAAATAAAATTAAACTTACCATTTAGTGATCCAAACCGCTTTGTTTTATCGATCGCCTCCAATGCGTCGAATAGGTAACGCTGCTCAGGGCTGCTGAGAGACGCAGAGTAAGCTTTAGTGGTGGTCTCATCTACCAACGAGAGCATTTGTAAGAGTTCTTCCGGATTGTCTTCAGGATTGTTTTCATCATCTTCATAACAGCTAGGAATCAGAATAGGATCTATTTTTATATCAGCTTGAGCTTCTGCAATAACTTGATGAAGATGTTCGTCACGATCATTCTTACATTCGTGGAGGAGTTGGATATTTTCAATAATCTTCAGAGCATCAGCAGCGATCTCCAATTTTCGAACCTCCAACGCCTGAGACCATGTCTGTTGTAATGCACAAAGGTCATTCACTGATCTCCATGGTACGAATAAAGTTAACAATACACGACAATAACGTTCGCGTGTATCTTCTCGCTCTCGACGTGGTATTTGAGGACCTAAAAGAACTGGCACAACTGGATTGGCTCGTTTGATGAGAATATGTGATGATGATTGTGGATGTAGGTTTGCAAAAGTATGTCTCTCATTCATCTTTGTTCCTTCTGTATTTAGTCGTTGACCTTCTGATGCCGTGGTATTCTTCAGTAAACGTCTGTCGGATTTGTCAATTAATTTTTTGTGAAAGAGACTAACAAATTCATATAGGCATAACGCCGTTAGATCTTTTGATCGATGCTGATAGTCTAGACGAGTGTTCACCATAACGTAACTCTGACCGTTAGTCGTTTGTGTTGGTTCTAAAAGAACTTGCTCTTCAGTTTCTTTAGCTTCTTCTTCTCGGTCCTCATAGAAAAGTGTTGACATATCTACAAAAATCGTTTATTTAACATCTGTATACTCATTTTAATATTCTTTACCACCGGTTGCCTCTTGATCAATAGTTTTTTCACTTAAACGCGCTTTCATTAGTTCTGCTTGTAGATAGTGTTCGATGGAGATAAGAAAAAGGTTCTTAAATGTATGAGTAGTGTAATGGTCCCCATAGTTCATTAGATATGATGCCACTTGAACACCAGAAACTTCTTGATGCGAAGCAATCATATTATAGCATCTTAGAACAAGTTTGCGCGATTTTTCAATTGCATTCTCGTTTTCGCTGACCGGTTGTTGCTGCTCGATGGATTTAATACGTTTTGTGCAAGTGCAAACATATCATAGAAAGCCAGACTTGATTTTGTGACGTAATCAGTTATATAATAGACTAAAGCTTTAGCATCGTTACCAGTCCAAATAAATTTAATATCCATATTGGATCGACAAGCACTTATGAGCCATTCATTGAAGTTATTAATCCACGGATGAGATCGACGCATAGTTATCTGACCTGTAAAGGTGTCAATGCTGGAATTTTTTACTAGGACACGTGGCATTCGCATTCGACAGCTTTTCAATCCATCTGGCTTCTCTTTTGAATATTTATAGCAAGTTGCAGAGTGTTTATGAATATTGGATGTTTCAACGATGCGTCGAAAATCAACATGGCTGGGATTGGGTGTTGGAAGACAGGCTGGAGCAACTTCTTTTTCTACTTGCTCAGTTGCGTCTAAATTGAAGACACATATCAAACCAAGAATATACTGAAAACAAGTAGCTCACGAGTGGATCGCTCATTGTCATGGTCTACATTTGTTTCATTGTCATCTTCGTCTTTGAAAAAAAGCGAACATAAAAGAGTAAATAAAATCAAGTGATTAAGGTTATTAAGAATCTATAGAGCTTGTCCGACTAACTCTGCTACCGGACAAGCTCTATAATTTAAAGTAAACGAATCATATATTCGTCAGAAAGTTTCTTGAAAACTCATCTTTAAACTGTTGGCTCGGAAAGACACTTCGTGTATATGAAATATCCTGCATTATAGAGATACGAATATTTTTAGATTGGAGCGGAGCTTTGAATATTACTTCGAAATTGGTCTAAATCTTCTTTAATAATATCTTCTAAATATTGAACTAGTTTTTGACGAAAATCTTCGTTTTGAATTTGTTGCTTCAGCTGTGTGGGCGTGAATTCATGATTTAGCCAAATAAGAAGATGCAAGTGAAGTGAACCTCTGCCTTGATTCTCGACAGTACCAAAGTATGCTTTTGTAGGACCAAGTACACCACCAAGAACTAAAGATTTCAAGATAGTTTTTATCAAACAATTAAAGAATTTTGCAGTAGCAACTGGATGAGTTGCAATTGTTTTGACACGTTCATAACTTGTTCCCAAGGCTTCTGGTAGAATCTTATCAAGGTCTAAGTCGACGCCTGCGAAATAAAGTGGCACCGGGCTATGTATGTCAGCTGGATTAATCGTTACAAAAAGACTAGGGAGACCAAGATAAAAGCATAAAGAATGAATTTTCGTACGAAGAGCCGATCGCGAATGAGATGAACCCATAACATGACCACCAACAATTTTTATATGCTTCATGAGTGTATTTATTCTTTGATCGGCAACTTTTGAATACGTTCCTTTTGAAATATTCACAAGAGCTGTTGCTATGTCTGCAGAACTCAATGATTCTAGGAGTTGCGCAGATTGCTGAAAATATGGTCTTGATGTCATTAAATGTGCATGAAAACATGCAGTACGGCGTTGTAGAATATTGAAAACGACAAAAATGAATGAGTAGTGTTCTTCAAAACGGTGATCCCCGAATGAAAGAAGATATCGGACATGCTCGCGAAAGTCGATTTTGACTGGTCGAGAGCAATCTTCAATTGCACCACAACCATATGGGAAAAGCGTAGAAAAGATGCCCAATAATAGATTAGGGTTAGAGTACTCATTGGTCGGTCTGTTACCACGAGGAATCGTGTATACTGTATTTTCTTGTGCGTTTCTCTCAGAGTCTGGTTCACGTGCTTTTTCTACAATTTGTACCTTCATTCTTTCTAGTAGATGCTCAGTCATGTCATCAGACGAAATATTGGTACCATTAACATCTAAAACGGCACTAAAACAGAAGTAATCCCATTCAAAGATATCAATATGCTTATTTTAAAATTTCACCTCGGAATCAATGGTACTGCTGTTGTGTCGCTCGAGTCAGATACATTTAGTAAAGGATCAGGAATATAACTTGCCCGTTCATTTTCACTAGCTTCAACATTCGTTGAGATTTGCATTGTTGCCAACAAACATTCTGGTACATCATCATCATCAGGTAATTTATCAATTATTGATCGATTAATTACTATACTCCGATAGAGTGGGTTGTTTTGCTTAAGCCATTGGAGGGCACCCAATACTTTGTTTTTTCGAACAGTTAAGATATTTTTTAGTTGGTTTCTTTCTGGGGTGCGACACCCGACAAAAATGATCTTTAGAGAATCACAGAGGTCGTCTAGAGCCAATGGTAAGGTATTAGCAATATTAACAGCATCTTGAGGAAAGCTTATGCAATTGCCTTTAATAGCTGATTGAGCTGTGGCGGTTGAATGAAAAGATGAACGCAATTTTACAATGCAGCTATTGTGTCGATAAACAGCGATGAGTCTTTGCTCAGGAATAGTCAGTCCCTGTAGTTCTTTCGGCACATCTCCCACCCATACCTTGTTGGCAACCGAAAACTTTGGTATTTTGTCCTTCGTCAAAGAAGACCAGCATGACGTGCAAATGTCGCAGTGTATTAAAGAGCGTTTCCTTTTGTCGAAACTACGCTGTAGCCCTGATTCATAGAAAACTACCCCATCGATACATGTGAATGAAAAGGTTTTCATTGATGATACCTTGTCACTATCTGTAACGAAAATGTGTTACTTTGTATGCTATCTTTAAAAAAAGAAAATATTAACCTGTGTCATCTCCAACCGTCGATGAATCAAGATCATTATTCACATTATACATTTCATTTGAATACAATTTCTTTATTCGCTGTGTATCAGGGATTACATTACAAAGATCTTCATGCGTCCTAAGTAATTCAATCGATGGAATTTTATTTACTGGTACATGTCGCAGATCACGCTTGTAGCAACGAACATTACATATTCCACATACACCTTCGGCCAGAGAACTCATAGACATCTGTTGAATGAATTTTTTCAAACAGTTAGTTTTGCATTCCATATCAATAGCCTTAGGCCATTCAACTTTGATATTTTTATATACTCCTGTTTTACTCACTCTTTGTTTGTTTTTCAAAATTTTCGAAAGATGCCTACTCCTACGAGCCGCTTCTCGTTGCTGTTCAGCTTCTTCTAATTTATATGCAGCTCGCCTAGCAGCACTTCTCTTGCGTGCTAGTATTCGTTCTTCTTCAGCTACTCTCGGAGACACAGTCGCTCGTGAGACCAAAGTTCTCTCAGCAGCCAGTTTTCGGTATTGTTCGACTTCTTTCGGTGTAAGAGTAGCTCGTGTGGTAGCATTTCTCGCACGAGTAGTTTTTCGCTCTTGTTGGATTTCTTCTGATGTCATGATAGCTCTTCTAGCTGCACTTCGTTTGCGCGCAAGTGTCCGTTGTCTATCTGCTTCTTCTGGTGTCATGGTAGCTCTTCTAGCTGCACTTCGTTCGCGCGCAAGTGTCCGCTGTCTATCTGCTTCTTCTTGTGTGAGAGCAGCTCGTGTGGTAGCATTTCTCTCACGAGTAATTGTTCGTTGTTGTTGGATTTCTTTTGATGCCATAGTAGCTCTTCTAGCTGCACTTCTTTGACGAGCATGTATCCGTTGTTGTTCTACTGCTTCTTGTGTAGCTTCTGCACGCTTAGCCGCCATCCTTTGACGGGCTAGTATTCGTTGATTATCAACATTTGTTATTTCGGTGTTCGTAATATTTTCTGCTGAATATTGCCTACGTTTTGTTCGAGGGGTCAATGATGTTTCACTCGTTGCTGGAAAAACCGTTTCGGATGTTTGCAATAGCTGCTGTTCGTCGTCGGCCAGATTGAATTCTGGAATACGAACTGTAGTAACAATGTTATTTTTCGTTGTTGATTTAGTTGGTATCTGAGAGAGAAAAAAAAGACTTTTCTATACAACTTGCGCAGTAAAAGCTAGAACTTACAATCTCCGAAGAAATTACTTGAGACTGCGATGGATTGTTTTGAAATTCAACATTATCTGATGAAAACAATAATGGTACAAAGTGATTAGGTGTCCAATTGCCAGAATTGCTATTGCGTGCCTGTACTTCGTTTCGTGTGTGTGTCCAAAATATAAAAATTGTATTGGACGATAGATTGGATTGAGCGTATTCAAAAGTACTATTCATGATATGAAGGTCTTCTCGATAGCCAATCCTTGGGTATATACTCCGTATGTTGCATTTGAGAACATTGCTCAATCCTACAATTTCATAAAGTTCCGAGAAAGAAAAATTACGTGCGATATTTTTCATAGCTTCATCGAGTGGTCCAATAATATGTGAATAACGATTGCTATAAAAAAATTCGTTCTTTACGAATTCAATCAATGTTCGCACTAGAAAATTTCAACAAAGAATTAAAATATTAGCCTCTTAAATAATCACCTCTGAGTTCACTAGTTGTTAGAAGTTTAGTTTCGTTCAAACATGTAACTGAGTTATAGAGACAATTACCATCAGCTATGACATTAGTTGGAACCATCTTTTGTACATCCAAAGCGGCTTTTTGAAGATATACTTTTGCTTCTTGATCTATTTTATGAACATTAGGATCGAAATGAGTGATATTTGTGAATTGCATTGGTGTCAAAAGCCACTCCAGCTAAATTGTCTAGATAGAACATGAATTAGAACATATTATTATGAAAGTTACAGTTTCAATCTCTTGAGAAATAATCTTGATTTGATCATAGTAATCGATAGCGGTGGATACTTCGCCAAATAATTTTAGAAGAGTCTCGAACATTGTAGCTCGATCTATTTTCCGACAGGATAAACAGCAGGCTATTGTGGCCATTTTGCCGCAAAATAAGCACTGTTTGTTCTTTTCAGCTTTATAAAGTTCAGAAATAGCAGATGATAATGTTTTTCGATTTGTAGAAATTGCAGATTATCGATCGCGAAAGAAATATATTAAACGGGTGAAAATAATCTAGAAATAAATTATTTATAACAGATTACAAACTGCATAGTTTTTACAGATATAATATAAAATCAAATAGACAGTTCAGGCAATCTGAAATAACTCTGAGTATTTATTTCTCGTATAAATTGCAAATACAATACTAAAGTGAAAATATTGAACAAATTCAAAGACGCAGATAAATAAAATCGTAAACAGAGTTCCCTGGAATCTATGACTGTGTGGTGTTTTGCCATTAGTTCAACCGATCATAATTAACTGTACTGTTTGATGATTACTCCTCTCAAACTCCACCATAGATGTATCTGCCCATCGTACAGATAACAGTCATCACCATCATTGCATACAAGTTTAAGATTAAGAGCACATAATGGTGCTTGAATGTTTTCACAGTGATAAGATTCTCCAACTTGCTGCAAAGAAACGTTGACAAATATTCGAGTGAGGAGCGGTGCTGATTCAAATAGACTGATCCATTTTTGATCAACAACATACCCATCTTTTTCTACTAGACCGGTCAGTTTAAGTTTTACGAGGCAAGGTATAGTTGCTACTAACTGAATGATCCAATCAAATGATACTTCGAGTAATCCAATAGTAATATTGCGAAGATTGTAAAAAATGAAAGAAGGAATTGATTTATGATTACAATCAATTAAACTAATATTAAGTAAACGAGTACGAAAGAATTTAGATAGCATGCATAATAAATTATTCCAATCCATTATAGAACTCGAATTCAGGACAAATTGTTCGATTTCAAGTGGAACTGAAGCAAATGTGCAGTCTCTGCTGCTCTCTGTTAGATCATCAGTATGAATTTCTAGTCGACGCAATGAGGGGATGGAAACAATAGATGTTAAAAGTTTTGGAAGAGATCTAATTATAGGTGTAATAATAGTGAGTTGAATTAACTTTGAATTTATCGGAGCAGTTGTTTTGACAACATATGTGATCCATTCGTTTTCGCCGATGAGCTTTAGTGACCGAAGTTCTGAACAATGTTCGATAATTTTTAAGTCAACATTTTCGTGGAGTGTAAGTGAGATGATGCGGTAAAGAGGAATTCGTTCAGGAAGATATGTAACAGCAACACCGAGTGTAAGTCCACGTAAAAAATATCCATTATTATCATTGAAAAGTACTTGATCAGCCGCCATTGTAATAGATCTAAGTGTCATAAATAAGTCTATCACTTCGAAATACTCAAATATTTGTTCCCATATATCACAACATAAATCGTGAATGGTGCTAAACTTTTCTATGAGTGAAAATAAAAATTTACTATAATTATATCAAGAAAATGCTTACCTGTGAATCTACTGTTCACTTTAGTTTTGTCATAACTTCGATAATCCATTTCAGTTTGAAAAGTTTTCGACTGATAATGATCCATATCATAAAATATTAAAAATAGATAGGAGGCTGCATATCGAAACTGTAAATCAACAGAATTATCTGAAAACAAGAAAGCTTATTAATGCACAGAAAATTAGGAATCAGGTAATCGTGATTGTCCTAGTAATGTCAAATAGTTAATGTGGATACCTAGATATGTTTCCAAATATGAATGATCGACTTGATTAAGTTATAGGAAGATTTCCAAGACTCTAAAAAATTATTGTGATAAATGGATTTATTTCAAGTAGTGTAATTATGTATTTGGATTAATTTATGTAGCGTTACAACAAAATCTGTTGTTTTTTAAAGTAGAGCCATTCACAATAGAAACATTTTTCTTTAAATTAATTTATAAACACAAGATACACTAAAAATGATTACAAGAAGTCCATTTAAATACGAGAAAACATGAGACTGCAGCGCATGCTAAGCAGACCAAATTGTGTGGATGGTGATTGAAAAAACACTCGCTATGTTCAAGATGACCACAAGCATAGTGAACTGTGGGCTCATCAGCCTCATAGTCCGCATTAAGACCACAAACAGTACACATAGGTATAGATAACTTTGCCATTTGAAATGTTTGAGTAAACATCTTGTGACGTATTATGGTAGCTAAATTCCTTGCAAACATTCAGTTGACGTTTGAAGCGACGAGTGTGTCAATGAAAAATCCAACATCACTATATCACTATATCAATCTGAAATTAATAAAATTAATGATAGAGGCAAATTGCATTATAGACGTAAATTGCAAAACGTAAAAAGGGCTGCGTGAAATCACAACTAGCATTAAATTAAATGATATTTAAGAACCTAAGCAACTACAGTGTTACAAGAGCGCATCAAACAAGTCAAATTTTATTATTGTCATTGCTTTGTGTGTTGTTCTTCAGTATTGATAATTTATTTTTCTTGTTGCTTTTCAAACATCAAAGCCATTTGAAGTAACTCTTCATCAGTTATCTCCAATGTAACATTAGTATTCATGTTCGTCGGAGCAATTATCGTTGCGACGCCAACAGATTTAATCTGGGTTAGATATGTTGCAGAATACTGACTTTGCTCGTTTGAAGGTTGATGATGACACAATAATCTATTTGCTTCAGTTTCAGTACCATCCGAAATAGTTCTTTTTATCGTGCAGGTTGAAGATTCAGGTGTTGCCTAATAAAATACTAATATAGGTCGTATGTTACAGTATAGGCGTTTACCTTATTTGTAGTAGACAAAGAATTTGACTCTTCAGAGATGTTGGTGTTCATTGTTGTCTCTAAGAAACAAGATGAAATAGAAAACTTGATGAATCAGAAAAAATATCTCACAACACTCACTTAAAAACTGCGACATTTTCTTGGGGAAAACGCTTCAATAGAACTGATTCAGTGAATAGATAAAATCTAAAAACTAATATATTGTGTTACATCATTATGAGTGCAAACAAGTTGTGTGGGTATGGGATATAATTGTGGTGTAATCGTAGACGCTAAAGTTTGTCTTGAGCTTGCCTACGTCACAGCAATACTACAGTCCCCTGAAATTTATATTCATGGCCACTGATCTGCACAAGGATCACGAAAAAATACACAAATAAAACACAAAAACGTTGTATCGATGAGGATATCCAATACTAGCAAATAGATTCTACATGGGAAACTACGGTTATTTGAAAAGCTAAACACTACTCTATTGCACACAAAGCACTGCAAAAAAAAGATTTTTCGTTGATCGATTATGATGAATTTTCCATCAAACCACATTCGAGGCGTATTCAGGATGATCCATCTCGAACTTGATAGTCATTTCCAAAAGCTCTTCATCTGAAATTTCCGGCATTCTTGAAACACTACTACGACTTGTAGCAGCTACAACAGCTGCACTAACAAACTTTGGCGGATCAAAACGTATTGGAGCGATCTTTGGCACGCATTCTTCAGATGATTGACGATCAACCATAATGGTTTTTATTTGATCTTCCATTTGATTATTGGAAGTAGCTGTTTTTTTTGTCTGCTCTGACGTAATTGACACTTCCTATTTTCCTGTAGTAGTTATATCATAATATGATATTATCAATTCTTACCTTATGATTAGGTGCCATCATTGATGATGTTGAAGAGATTTTTGTGTTCATTGGTGACTCTATCGTTTAAAAGATAACGGGATAGTATATTTTTGAAAAAATTCTGTCCTTCAGAAGACTTACTCGATGAATTAGACATTTCGATTGAATAACGCTACGTGTATACAAATGTATATATTTTAGTGAAATCTACAATAGAGAAATTTCGTCATTTAACATCTCGAAGTTTAAGCAAAGCTTCGATTGGGGAAAGTAAACAAATTTTTATTGTATAACTATACGTGTGATTATTTACATGCATTCAATAAGTGAAATCTATATTTAAAAATCAAAACAGTTAGTTTCAGTGATTCTACTGAAATTAATTTAGTAGAAAATATGCACATAAATGATTTCAATATGAAAATTGTCTGTGCATGCCTCCATAGCTTCGTAGACGTTTGCTAATTCTCATTTATATTGTAATAATTCAGGGCGAACCATATGAATAAATTTTTCCTGCAGTCGAAAAGTATCAACACTTCACGCTGGTATTCGATGGTATTCTTTAGTAGCAATTTGAATTTCACCGTCATCATCGATATACTGTTGTTGCTCAACATAATATATTGGAATCTCTTCCTGTGCCATTAATACATTGAAATCTCCATCAAAGCCAATAGGTTCCAAAAGATGGAATCCCTTCTTACAATATTTTTCTATTCGTGTACAGATATGTCGTGCGACTTCAGCATGCAAACTATAGACAATAAATGATTTTGTTGCAAGGGCTTCCAAAATGCAAAAGTTGATATGATTTTATCTCCTGAAAATTTCAGATATCAAGATTGACGAAAAAATTATGAAAAAAAAATAGAAAGTTACCGATAAATGCTACTTGACAAATATCCAAGTCAAAATTGTAAAAGATGTGTGAAAGTGAATTTTTCGAGTCCCCAATAAATGCACATATGAAATGAAGCTGAACACCACAGGACAGAGAGACATTATAGGTGGATACTCCAGGCATTTTTTCTACTTTTATTTTATTTTTTAATGCTTTCGATGTCATTTTTCTCAAATTATTGACTACAATCTCAACGACTTTTTCAAAATTCATTATATCCTCTGCATAGTAAAACAGATTGACATTTTTTTCTCTCTTATCGAGAAAAAGTGATTGGCATAGTGCATTGAGAACACACCCTCCAGCAATGGCAAACTTTGAAAAATCAATTGCTTCTAGCCATTCAGCTGATGAAAAATGAGTGGCAAGGTTCCATCGGAATTCGTCAATAGTATCTATAAACTTCAAATTTGTACGATGATTTCGATTTCGTTCCGTATGAAAATACGAGCTAACTAAAATTAATCAAGCGTATCTATTTTCCGATAAGGCATATTTCTATTCAAAATATTTTACCTTTAAACAAGTTTTCCTCATGGTTATTTAACAAGCGTTCAGAGCCGATTGTATGTCTATATAATTCGTAATTGACTAATGGAAAATCTGCATCATACCAAGAGTTATTAAATGGCAAAATTCGAGAATAACATTTGAAAAGAGAAGTTTTATATAAAGGGCACAACTTCGAAAATCCTGCAGTGCTAAAGCATGGATGAATAAATATACGTTGCAATGGCTCGATGAAATAAGTATATCGCTCTGAAACTAGAAAGCCCTGTTCATCATCAATGTAATATTTGTCGGTGTAGCGTTCAAATAATGTACGTGGTAAAACAATTCTCTTGTAACCAAGAAATATTTTAGTTAACTCAATGAAATAATGACCTGCTGTTGGTGCAATTGACCAGAATTGATTGCTTGTATTGACTGCCTCAAGAAAATTGATCACGTCCATTCCATGCAGAAAACTTAACAGATGACATCCAACAACATGATTGAGCTCGACGTTTGTATTTTTGGTCGTCATGGACAAATATTTGATGAATATTAATATTCAAACAATAGATATATCTGAAAATTTTTTAAACGAAACGATTATTAACAAATCGATCAGTATAAAAATGCATCTGTTCTATCGAATATTGATGTAAATTGTTTATGTTTTCTGTTGCTTTCACACACTTGGTTATTTATTTTTATTTTCTGTCGCACTTCTGAGCTTCGTATTCTTATGTATTTGACTAGTCTTGTCTTTCCTGTTCTCGCTATTTTATCAATTTATTTTCTTTCTCATGAAAAAACAGCACTGGATCTAAGACATAGAAAACGTTGTGAGAAAAAAAGAATTCAATATTTTGTTTACAACAAGTTATATTTTATGAAAAAAAATTCTTAGAACTATATATTTATATACATATAATGATATAATTTGTACCTCTAATGTTATGTTTATACCAAAATAAGTGTGCGATGGTGATTATCAACAGAAGCATTCATCCTTCTCATACACTTATGTCCGGAAGCATCCACTGACAATTCATAATTATTCATCTTTTGTTTCTCTTCCTTGTAAGGTTTTATAGTGCTCATATTTGTTTTTTTTATTTGATACAGGAATGTGTCACGATTTATTCAATAGTTGGATAAAAAAAAGAAATTTATGATTAATAAATATTTTGAATCAAACCAAAAGAAAAAAAGCATATTTCTCGTTTTTGAATTTCATTGGATGAATAATTCTTTCTTTTCATATTGTTTTTTTCAATATGCAATGATTTTGTTTATCGGAATGAAGCTATTGTAGACTCATTCATAAAAAAATGCTACCAGTATCTTTAAGTAAAATAAAACCAATGTACTCTGTTGTTATAAATGTCTAACTGAATCATGTTGTTTTTATCAGAACAAGTAGATTTCCCGATAATTATTTATAACTTGTCATGTCAGTTGGTTTGCCAATCTAGTTTTATATTTATTATGATGCGAGTATTTTATTTTTCTACAATAAGACAGATTTCCATGCAACCTACAATAATTGAACAAGATCTAAATTCTACTACATAGTGGTATTCTAATTAATATTGTTTTAAATTTCTAAAGCTTCATGATTAATTCTCTTTTTCTTCCTTGATTACATCTTTTAAGTATTTAATAACATCATTTAAATCATTGAAACGTTCACAATGATTGAAGTTATTTCCATATGAATTTTGAGCTGCCCCTTCTGCTACATTATATGATTTAAGCCAATTGTTAATAAATTGTAATGGTGGTAAATCGAATCTATTGATCCTGTGATTATTGTATCCATATGGTGGTGGCAACACTGGTAGTGATGTTTGCGAGTCGATTCTATTGGTCTCGTGGTTATTGTATCCATATGTTGGTGGCAACGCTGGCAGTGATGTTTGCGAATCGATTCTGTTGGGTCCATAATTAACACTAAACGATGGTGTTGGTGATTGAGGAGAATCCATTTCATTAATGTCGACATCATATTGATTTATTTCCTGATCAAGTTTGCTTTCATGATCAAGATCATCTTGATTTGTTGAATTAGAGCTGGATGTTGAGCTGGTTTCTTCCTTTTCGGTTTCCGCTTGATTGATTTGTGCTTGACCACAATGCGCACACGTGGGAAATCGATTGTGCTCCCAACTAATGTCCGCTACCGGCACTGGTGGAATCATTTACGGTATTATTTGTATAATAATCTGAGGAAATGGCAAAGCAATGGATGCCGTTGTTGGGATCTATAAAAAGAAGTTATGCTTTAATAAAAAAAAACGTAATTTCGATACCTGACTCATATGAATTGTATCGTGAGACATTTTTATCGTTGTCGTTTCGTAGTTTTTATCTAAAATTATAGATGGGAAATCGGTCCTGAAGAATTTTATGAGGCACATCTACAAATATGGTAAAATTAGTCAGAAAATTCACATGCGCTTGGCATTTTCGATCACTAGATGACTGGGAAATCAGATACAGAATAATAAACACAACGCTGATTTTTTTGCCCTTATATATGGCTCAGATGCCTAACGGTTAAAAAGTAAAACAAAAGCTTTTCTTCTTTGTCATAATTATCAATTTCTTCCGTTTCTCTAGCTTATCACTTGATATTCTGTAAACAAACTTGTCAAGTGAAACAGGAAGCCAAGAGAATTATTGGCTAATTGTAATTATTCAAAATGACATATCTCAAAATTTGAAACAATCCAGCTGCTTTTGCTTATTATCTTGACGAGGAGAAAATCAGTTAGAGCTTTACTGGTTACTAATCTTTGTTTGTCTTTCAATTTCAAAACAAAACGTTAAATGGATTCATTTTAGTTGATGTTTTTGTGTTTCATGTGTGGTACTTATTCATTTATAATGAACAGTTCTATTGAAAATGAGAAAAAGAGTCATTGAGTTATCAATAAAGAAGACCATGAGCAATGAATCATTTTCATTGATGTAAAAACAGAAAGTCTGTTATTTCATGACATCTATTTGGATGGATAGTAATAGACCTACTGGCCCTTTGTTTTCCTTTTTCAACAATATAATATTAATTTCGATGCTTTTTTTTCTCTTTATATTAATGGTTATATAAAAAATAAATAAAAAGGTTAAGTTCTTCTAATTTTTACTTAAGCCTAAGAAAACATCGACATATATATTGTTCTAAAACGAAAAGAAAAGAGCAGTAGGTCTACTGCTATCCATTCAAATAAATGTCATGATATTAAAACAACTCACTCGCTTGATTTGATATTCACTAAGAATGAAAAAGCTATTATAGAAATAAAAATGGTAGGAAATCAACATGAACGTAATTGATTGTCTTGATATTATCTATTATGATAAAATTATGGCAAGTATTCATTGATCATCATCTATTACATTTTTATACGCATAACGACCATTCAAAAAAAGAAAGACGATTCATCGATAGAATGAAAAGAATAAAAATTGGTGACAACGTCTGTTCAAAAAGACATTCATTTAGTAAAACATTAAACACAATTCGTTAAAACAAAACAAAATAACTAGCTAAAAAAAATGTCTAAAATTTTTTGTACAGAGTAGCTATCCTTCGCTACAAATGTATCATTCATCCACCACCATGTGTTTAGTCTATCGATCCGTTCAAATACTGTAAGAAGAAAAAGACAAATAATTTATTCTGGTGAGCAGGAAAATGGAAATAAGCGTACTTTCAAAAATTTAAATGTTTTGTGCCATTATTTGTTCTGAAAGACGCCGAATGAATATTTTGAAAAATTTCTAAATAAACAAATAAAACAGTCTAGATCAATTTGATTGTAACCTAATTGCATACCACATCGAGAAATCGATCGATGTATTTCCCAAATGCAGCATTAACAAGATCAATGAATTGTTTTGGTGGAAATGGTCGAAATAGAAGTTCAGATTCAATAGAATTCGGCGGACGATATCTAGCAAGTGAAATATTCTTTATTGATTTTGCTGTTCGAAGCGCAGAATATGTTTCTTCCTCTTTTCGAAAAAAAAGGTAGAAAATTGATTTTCCAGTTTTTGATGTAACGCGGCGAAACTTAAAATATTTTAATTGCTGATGGAGTATGCCAGACATATCTTTATTTTTTATTTCATTATCAGTTCGATTATTTAAAACTAGTCTGCATTCCATAGTTGATTTTACTAAAATTATAGAGAAGTGTCATACACAAATATATAAGCTAGTTGAGTTCTTCTTACGAATGACTTTAAGAACTAAACCATATATTATCACACTAATGATACAAAGGAAAAGTATACATAAAAGATAAATCACAATGAGTGTTCGATAAAATATTTCTGAAGAAACATTCAGAAAAAGACAGAAATATGAATCCTTAGAACACCTTATAATACTATACAAAAATATTCCACTGCATGAAGAATTAATTAATACTTTTAGCCTTTCTATGTTAATAGCAAATATAAATATTATACGAATAGTTCATTACATATAGAGATGCTTTAGCAAGATTCTAGTAAATAGAAGTAATAGATCGCTACATTTTTTTTCTTTGTACATTAGTATCTGTCTTTGAACTTAATCAGCGAAGAAAAAATTGTATTAGTTGTACAATATTAGTTAATCAATTTTTATAAACAGTCCTCACCGTAGGTGGTCTGCGTTTCCTCCTTTTCTCCGGCAGATTTTATTCTGATATAACATGCTCTCTTTCAACATAATTAATTGAATTTTTTTCTATTTTTGTTCTATGCAATAGTGGCATCAGTATCTGGTATTTTTCTAAAATTTTTCTCGATAGAGGACTAGAAACCTAGTACTGTATCGCCTTAGGAGTAAGTCTACCTTATTGTAAGTTTAATTTCATTAGTACATTTAAATATCATCAAATATGATCAATAGTGCTAGTGTAGTTATCAGTTTTTTTTCCATATAGTATGCACTGGTTCCATATTTTTACATTATTGATGTTTGATTTCAAAGCTTTTATTTCTTTCTTTCATTTTGACAATTCATTTCCTGATCTAATTTAACGCTCACGATGTAACACTTCTTATTCATCGAGAATCAGTTTCCATCATATTAGATGAAATTCAATTCGATCTATTTAACTCTTGCCTTTTAGAGCTAGTGTCATGTGTCTTTCCTGGTTTGCTTAAATTTTTTAGTCATCTTTAGGTAGACCCATAATAATTCCACTCAATTGTTTTATTCTACTCAGTTTAGTATGTCGTTTTTTCGAATATTAACTGTAGTTCAATGAAGCGAGAGCACACGAGTTGAGGCATTCGCTTTGAAACATCATATACAGATGAAACATATGATAGTGATTTCTCTACGGTCTAAACACAAGGTTCAATTATGTTTCATTTCTCCATAAGAAAAGTAATAGTAAAGTCACACTATTTCTACTAAAAATGACTTTCTATTTCTATCATTTTGACTGCACACGATAAATCGATACATGGAAAATCTCGAAACATGATTTTTACGTATGAGTCAAAATAAAAACATTAAATGATAGTGTTTATAGAAGAATAATTAGTTTTTTTTTCTAACATCAAGTGTAAAATATATTTATAAAACAGTGCCAAAACGGCTCGGTGTCCACAACGGATCGGTTTACATTTTATTCAAAGTTATACATACTTGAGATGATCTTAAATGCTACTTGTTATGGTATGAGTGCAATTGCAAAATAAAACCTTAAATAAAAATGAGCAAGTCTTATAGTACATATAACTAATGCCAATACATACTAAATATGTTTGACTATGATGAAGTGCTTTAATAATTATGATGATAAAAGTAGAATGTAAATGTAATATACGAAGTTATTAACTCGAAGTGAATTTGTTGAACGAAGCTGAAATTACTGTAGGAATCGATCTCTATTTATAGTCCACCTTTTGTTTATCTTTGTGATGAATTTTCTTGAAGTCCTATTGGACATTTACTATTCATCTAAGAGAAATTCTGACGAATCATACAGTTATTTCTGCTTTTCATCTTAGCTCTTTGAAGTTTTAGAATAACAAATCAACAAGATCCTATCAATAAGTCTATCTTGTAAACAAATAAAAAGCCATTTTCAGCATCAGATCTCTATAGTCTTTCATTTCGATTGATTTTATTCTTCGAATTAAGAGTTTGCTGTCAGAAGAAATTCGTAAAAATGACATGCATCAAGCTTGGAATATCTATATTATTGTTTGAGTGAAATATTTAACTTTGAATCATCGCTTGATATTTGATACATATGAAACTAAAACAAAGTAATCCTACTAATATTCTGTCTATGAATACACACTATAATAAATATATAAATCTATTTAAATTTAATTATAATATTACGGCCGTTTTGAAAAGAAATTCTTTATATAAAAACAGAAACTTCATATGATAACATGTATCGTTAAATGCCACATGGGTACACCTTTCGTTCACTTCAAAGATGAAGTCTGATAATGCTTAGATGCGAAAAATATTCTGATTTTGTGCTCTTTTTACGTGGATAAGTAGACAAGCTTATATCAACTTCTTCATTAACAATTTTATGATAAACATTGAGATGATACAAAAATTCTTTTAGAAAAATCTACATACATCATCACGAAAGTGAATCTAGTATTGAAATCATCTAAAACTGTGATGTTTTCTTATTCAATGATTATTTTTGTGTTGAAAAACCTCTTTAAATTCAAGATAAAACTGATGTGAATATTTTCATTATTCAATGCTGATTGATCAATTTACTTATCGTTCTATATGATAAAACTTTGATTTTTATGAAATGTTTTTCAATATTTAAGAAAGCTACTAATGTGCATAACACTCTCTGTAATTGACCATAAGTTAGAACGATGAGTTTTTAAATACTAATAAAAAAAATGGTCAAATAATTAGCTTGAACGTTGATCAAATAGATAGCCAAGCTTTGGTAGTGAGACATCGAATAGATTTCAATGACAGACTCCATGCTTTCATATAATACCATGTTTATCTCAAACATCATAGAAAAAAACATCAATTTCTGCGAGCACAAACAACAAAAGATGTTAATCACAATTAGTTTATTGTTGCTGATTGCATTTCGATCAGTATTCTTAATGCTTGCCATATCAACTCTGATACAATATATTATTGTGTTCATAGTACTTGACATTTTCTTTTATATTTTATAAGATCTATCGAAATAAATATGATGTAAACATTTTTATAATGACGAGAATCGATTTCACAAAAGAAAATGATCGAATATCATTAAAAATATATTTTCTAATACAAACATGTATATATATAATCTCTATTTGTTGATTTTTCTATTCGATATCTAAGAAAAAATTTCAGTCTAGCTATATCATGATGCAAGATTATATATTTTTCTGGAAAATTCACAATATTAATTTTGTTTTATCGCGGATTACTTTATAGAATGAAATATAATTGTATTGAATCGATGTTCATTCAAGCTTCACAAAAAAAATTCATTGAAAACGTATCAGCTATAAAAGCACGTGTATATAAATATTTTATTTGTTTGAAAATGGATATCTGATACAACAATCGTTGTTTCCGTTATCAATTATAAGACTAACATATGATGATACAATCATCATGTATTGTTGAAAAAGCACAGATACTCAAACATGTTCATCGTAATGTAATCGGTTGTTTTATTTTGCTTATCAAGTGTCACGTCAAATGACATGTTACTTTCAAACCTAACGATTCAAAATTTGGTTAATAATGAGTCAGATCATGCCGATATTATAAATTGATGTTTTTGAAAAAGAAAAGAATAACTAATTAAATAATTGTAAACCTATCAACTCATTTTTTAAATGCATCACTATATAAATGGAAGTCAATGTGAAATATTTATTTATCCATGTATTTGACTTGTGCATTTCAGAAGAAAAAAAATTGAATGATTATGTGCGAAACTCTCACATGTGTTACTTTTCATTCAAATGTGATATCATTTTATTCAGCTATATATGAGAGTAGACGAAATTATGTGCACGAATGAATAAAGCGTTTTACAAAAAATAAAAATCATATTTATTCAATAAATAGCTCTTCGATATTTTTCTAACAAAGTACAGCATCACATGAAATGAGCTATAATATAATCTACACCTTTGATTCGAACCTTTAACTGATAGATAAAGATGATAACAGTATTTTCTGAAGATTTGTTAATTATGTAGTGATATGGATGTTAAACTTATTTAGTTGTTCTTTTCTATATTGTAGCGTTGATTGAAATAATAAATGAGCTTCAACCTATGTGTCTGCAATTTCTACGGTGATGACGATAAGATTATATATTATCATTGAAAAATCAACAACTAATAAAGTCATCATCAATCTCTTTTTTTCCCGATTAGTTACTGAATGAATTCAAATAAATAGTGAAAATCTTAGTGCATAAGTACCTCAAGCAGTCTCTAATTCATGAAACGGAAATCGAAAAATACTAAAAGTGAATTAATTATGTTAGATATGTCTATCTGTACTTCTTGTTAATTGATCTGATGTGTGATATTTTAAGTTGATATAATAATCTCTGTATATAAGAACGTATGAACACTGACAATATAAAGAGCATTAGCGAATTAATTATGTCAAAATATTGAAGTGCTATATTGACTATCGTGCAACTGTTCTCTTGTCATTTGAGATACTATGTTAAAAGAAATGTATATGAGAACGTGACATAATCTTTCAATTTTAATACGAATTCTAGAAAAGAAAAGAGATCAGATTTTCTTTGAAATGTGTCAGGGTGGTGGGGACACGAAAGGTCTTTTTTTCGATATTACTGTTATATTATACGATAGCTTAAGTAGAAATAGTGATTTTCTTTTGAAAAACGTCTTCGAAGCTCTTAAAATAATCATGATCAAGTGGTCGAACGTTGCCGAATTCATCCCATAAATATGAGTTTTTTTCTTCAGTGAACTGTTAAATTAAATGACCGTGTACATAAAATACTCCAGTGTAAATGTATTTGACTTCTGCACTTCAAGAGAAACACTAATAAAAAAGCATGATTGAAAATCAAGGAATATCAGATGAAATGTATAATTATGTTATTTTAAAGAGTTGGAATTCGCTAATTAAGTTGTCTTTGAACATAGAAAAAAAAAAATTTCTTTCAATCAATCAAATATTTCGAATAAGTCAGCGATATTTTTTTTCTTTTGAATCAAGCCATATAACGTAAAATAGAAATGGAAATATTCTTGGATTGACCGATGAAATTTTTTTTATTCTTGAAGGAAAATCATATATCACCGTTAACGATTCATCTGCTGTGTAGAAATCTGAATGTTCTTTTTTATTTTAAATTTATGTCATACTTCTGAGACTCGTGAAAGATTATCTTAAGTTTATAGGTGGTTTGTAGACACATTTCTCGTCTTTTTTTTGTTGACTAAGGTGTTCCAAGGTTTGATATTTTTGTGATACTTGATGATGCCGCTCATTACTGTACAGAATTTCAAAGCGTTTTATGTGAAATATTTGAAGAAAAGCATATCTCCCATCGTAAATTTTTACTATAAATATTTTTAACTTGTATCACTTCATCTTCCGAGATTTTCCCAACGATAGTATCCGAAGACTGACGAAAGATGAATAACATACACCGTTGATATTTTCAACATGCTTAAACTAAAATTTCAAGTGGTACCGCTGCCAAAACATAAAAAGAGATTATAAATATATGTTGGAGTCATGTTTGCCTTTTATTATGAGTTGAAAAAAAACAGACATTGATATTATCATCCACATATTGCTCCCTATAAATACGTGTTTCAAAATCAGTTGTGCCACATTTTCTCATCGACTATTACGATCATACACACTTGCTTATTTTTCTAATTTAACATGACACCTGCCGTGACTCACTTGGCAAATCTTAGAAGATTGAAACGTGGTGGCGTCAGTATTGGTGGCTCTGAGAATAATCCCACAATCACGGGAACGCAAAATGTAGTTAGTATTGGCACGGATTCATCGTCGTCAGGACAAGAAACGTTAATTCGGAAGGCTGGACATCAAATAGGCAGAGTCTTTGAAGGTGGTGCTGATCTAGTGACTGCTCCGGTGAGATGGCTTACTCATATGCAAGAAAATTGGTAAAAAAAATTTTTTTAATTAGACTTAAATGTATACCGATCCGTTATGGACACTTAGCCGTTGTGGCACTCTATATTGGTCAGTAAAATATACTTGACTACTGCTGAAGTAATAGAAACGAGAGATGCACAATTATGTATATGCTATATAACTTCCCAATGAGAAAATTATCCATTTCTTACTAAGCTTTATTATCCTTTTTATTTAAACAGTGAGCATCCTTATTATCAATAGCTCTTAAGAATGATTTTAATTAAAATATCTGTTATGTTTTTCTCTGTAAATGACCAGTAAGAAAATGAGAGCAGAAGAAAAATGATGCATTGATTTTGACGAATAGCTAATACATTTGCCGAACTGTATATATATATATATATACGAGAGCGAAAGCAGAAGGTGAACTAGAGTGAGAGAAAATGATTATCTGTTCCACTAAAAATTCTTTTGAGTAGTAATAAAAAAGTGTGAAAGAAGAAATTTCGTACAATCTTTCGTTCAAAATAGCTTTACTATTTATTATGGATTATACCAGACAAAAATTTGCGCAGGATCGTTTACACGATGTTAAAATAAAACATACGAGTCGACTTATTAATGATACTCACTATAATAAACTAGAAGCAAATCAATAGAAATACGATTATCAAAACAGAATGAGAGAATCTTTTAAAATTTATTGTTTTACGATCCATGTAGACAAATGGCAGTATAATTTCATACATAGACAGAGAGAGAGAAAGAGAAACTATCTTAATTGCATATATTGGTGCGCGTGTAACATTAAATAAAAACACTGTAGACTATTATAAACATGATCATTTTAAGAGAAAGACACAACTTTCTCATAGCTTATTTTACCTCTATGAATCATTTCTTTGAAAAAGAAATCTTTATTCAGTCGAGATTTGGCAAAACTAATACGTCATAGGTTAAAGCTTTTAACGTGTGATTTTTTTCTTTTAATATGATTTTTTTTCTGAAAATTCGCGTTTTTCTTAGGTTAACATATCTTGTCTGCATAACGATACTATTAGTTTGTTCGTTGATCATATACTACTGCATTCGTCGAAAAATATCATCATTCTTGTCTGGTAATGCAGCACGTGTAATGACACGATTAGCCGATATGGTATCCCTCGAAGAACGAGGAAGTAAAACATTTCGTCCTGCTCTCAAACCTGATGCATGGAACTTTTTTTGATTGATTTCAATGCAGAACACTGGAGGCCGTTATAAAACAATTGATTCTTCTTTTATGTTAACGTTTTTTTGTGTTGTTTGATTTTTCGTAGTATCACACATTTTACTCATTTTAATCTCTTTCAAGCGAATCCATGGTAACATATCCATCTTTTTTTTGTTTCTCTGAACGCACCATATCACCCCGGACGAGTTTCGAAGGAAGTGTCCTCGGTTGATAAAAATAGCATCTTCGGAATCAGCGTAGTCATTTACCCCCGTCGCCGTTGAGATCTCGAGAGGGTACCTCTGACGGTAAGCAAAAAACATTTTGGCAATAATCAATGCATTAGTGCGATAAAGAGAACGAAAAAAAATCGCTTCGTACAGGGTTCGAACCTGTATCGCGTTATCGACGCTCTTAGCCACTCAGCTATATACGAATTGTTCTTTTCCTCTTATCGTTCAGAATGATTTCTCACTGATTAAAATCGATGAATTACATGAAGCAAACATTCAAAAATAAAATTATCAATTACCATAGAATTTTTTTATCAACATATGACAATAATCTGAATTTGAAGATATTCATTACTTATTCACACCTTTTTTTTCTAAATATATATATATATATATGTAAATATACACAGACAAAATGAAAATACCATGATCGACTACATAAAATATCTATTTTTTTATTTTATTCTTGAAAATACAATGTATATATGGGTAACAGCAATAAAAATAATAAAACAAAATAGTCATTTTATTGAACTTTTTCTTTGACGATGCAAACTCTTGTTGTTGGCGACACTAAAACAGACCAAAACAAAAGAATAAAATATCATAATAAAGATAAATGAAAAATAAGACTTAAAAGTTGATGAGTTGAAATCATAATTATCGACGAAATTCCTCTCACCAAACATGCTTCTCAGACGTGAACGAAATAATTCACATGTTCAATGTTCAATGTGAATAATTCGTAAAGAATGAGAAGACACGAAAAGTGAGAAGCAAATTCTCTTATGTCGATTCCTCCGACAAAATAAGAGAAATGCCCTAAAATAATAAATAAAAAGAACAGCAGCAAAATAAAAATAAAGAGCAATCACGAAAAAGCACATCTATATGAGAATAAAACGAAGCTAAAAGATATATATGTATGTATATGTATGTATGTACAAGAAAAAGATGGACGAGGATTTATTGTTTGAGAATAGGAGCTTTTTGATGGAAGCGGACACGAAGGATAAGGATAGGATTCTTTCCGTCCACTATTGGTTTCTGTTTTTGAAGTCGAAATTGGATATTTTCGACTCCTCGATGATAACCTTTATGTATGAAGTTATATTCAAGTTGGAATTCGCTTTGGAGAATAAAAACGGACTGGTATTTATGGATTACTCCGAGGCGATTCATTACAGTATATTGTTCATTACTAAGGGGAAATTTATTAGCTCTGATCTCGCCTTTACGTTTGTCTATGGCACCACTGTATATGAACTTTTGAATATGTGGAGAAAGAAAGTCAAGACAATTGCTTACTTTTATTTTAGATGGATTGCGATGTTTTTTCGGTGGTAGTACTTGTGAGCAGTCTATTGTATGATTATGTAATTGTAACCAAAATTTCGGTGGAAAGTTTTTTTTACGAAGATTCATCTAGAAATAAAAGAGTAAGCTTTTTTAATTTCATAGAACAAAGAAGAATGAATTAATCTTTTTTATTTTTGCATTACTAATAAGAATAATCATTTTTTAATATGATAAAGAATTCATGCTAATTAAAATGGATAGGAAACGTATAAAAAATAATCTATTTGTTAACTTGTAGAATGTTTCCAACTGCATGATGTTTTCATCAATAGCAGTTGTGGCAATTACAGCAGCTTTGATGAGTGCTGTTAGTCGGAATAGTCGTATTGCAGCAATTAACTAAAACATGAAAAAGATCAAAGGGGTTGATGTGTATTAAAAAAATTGTAGAAATTAGGATTGATATACTAGTTTAAAATTTTAAGATCCTATTAGTATATGATTGTGAAATCATTTCATGAAAAAATAATCGCCAATAGATTTTTCTCAACAAGAATGAAAGTAGTGATTGATAAATTTCAAAAAGTTCTAGTTAATTCTAAAGAATATAGTGTAGTGTATCAGTCATCCTCTAATCGCGTCGCAAGTGAAAATGGCAAAGATGATTACATAAATTTTGAAAGTGTCTAATAAATTATTACTTGATGAAGTACAGCGATGTCTTGCAGTACATTGATGTCCATAGTATGGATGATAAAAATTTTTATGACGACCACCAGTAGCACGTATTCGTTGATGACGATATTTGTAATTATATCGATATGGAGGATCAACTGGCCATGATCGGCTACTCTTATCAATAATTTTGTTCATCATTCCTGATGAATCCATGCTTGAGCTAACACCATAATTAGCTTTAGCATCTGAATAAAGTATAAAAAATGATGGTGAGCATATGCGTATAGATTTAGAAAGCAAAAGTGTTATTACCAATTGACATTAATGGCATTGGTTTTATTGAAGAACATGATGATAACAGTGGTGTACTATTGGCCGATGCATTGCTTTGCGGTGATGGAAATGCTACTATCGATTCTTCACTGGCAATTCCAGAATAGAACATAGTTTAGTTGAAAATATTTATCGAACAAACTAGAGAAATCAAGTAATGTTTCATCATTATAATGATCTAGATTTAGAAAAAATTGAACTGAAAAATTCCTTTCTAATTTCATAATTTCTGGAAAGAGACCGTGTGATGAAACATACTCGTTCATGGCCATAATTTTTTCAACGCTCTGTTTAACACGATCAATACTGGCCAAATCGTCATCATAATGATCATTTGACATTGTTATTTCAATCGTAGGATCTAAATGAATCGGTGAGCTCGCCATCTCTTTGGTATTTGACCATGGAGGACTAGCACCAGTTGCTCGATCAATCATTTTTGGTTGTGAAAACATTATTTTAATCTATAATAGATAAAATGCAAGCGGATATTATTTCGTTTTTTTTCAAATATTCGAATGTTAAATGGAGAATTAAACGAAGGAGAGAGCAATGAAGAACACACGAAACGTTTTCTTATGCAAAGTCATTATTTTTCTCTTCTACAAGCACACTGCACATGTGCATAGAGACACTAAGAGTCGTTTGAAAGCATATCAACCCAGACAGCACATGTGTTTAAAATAAATGAAAATGAATATTTGAAAGCAACCACAAGGCTTATCATCTACTAGAGAGGTCTAATGAATAACAAAATCATATTTTGAATTGCATCGAAAATTCAAGCTTAATATTACATAAAGTATCATTGTGCTCGCTTGAATATCACACGGCCATAAACACTATTTACGTCGTTATTCTCTAAAGTAATAGATAGCTATAGTAAAGTAAAACACGGTTCATCTATAGAAAAAATAAGTTGAGCTAAGCAGTGATGATTATCAGCCCATGTAATCGAGATCATTCAGATAAATAAAATTAAAATAAGTCTATCGTAAAAAGTGAAAGCGTGAGAAACATTAGGTTTAAAGAAAAATCAATATTAAATAATCACGTCCTTCAATGTTTAAAAATAAAAAATATCTTTATTCAATGATAACTGTGATTGAATGTCTTTCTCAATTGTTCTCATTGTGACATGCGCACATCTTATACGTATACATAGATCTATTCGATTATGATGCAGACAACGAGAAAAAAAAAGAAATGCATAAGTTCGATAAAGATTAGAAAATCTGAATATCCAAAAATGAAATAAAAATGCAATCGAACTTTGAAAGGTAAATATCCTCTTCGCCGAAAATCACATTGTCGAAATGAAGATCGCCGAATCAAAGATTATCGAAATGCTCATTGATAAGAAATTATGATGTTAATATTGACGATCTCTATTTCGATAATATTCATTTCGGCGATCTTGTTTTTCGATAATGTTTGTTTCGGCGATGAGGTATACAACCACTTTGAAATGAATGTTTGTCAGACATCAAGGTTGACACTGATGTAGAAATTGAAGTACAAGTTCTTCTCATACAAAATGTGAAACGATCATTTTAAAAGCTAAAATTAGTACTGGAATCAAATTCAGAAAAATAATGGCATTTATTTTGTATTGAAAAGAATCTCGGATTTTACCATGATGACTATTCTATTATCGTTATTTTATGACGACATTAGAAGAAAAAATACCATTAGATATAAAATAAAGCGTTTTGATTAGTTCAATTTTTCTATTGGATAGAATGTTGTTGCTTATCGAGAGCAGACCAATAAGAAGCGCTCTTCCGTGTACGTTGTGAAACACATATGCACACCATAACTGCAGATCGTTCTAATTTAATTGTTGAAGTTTCTATGATTATTTCCCCTATGAATTCAACATTTTTTCAACAATATAACTGATAGGATGAAGATTCTTGTTTAAACATGAAAAGTAACTCGAGAAGACAAAATTGATAAAAGATTAATGACAAAAAGTAAAACGATGTGTTGTTGAAGTTGATTGACTAAACTTCTTTTGAATGATTACATCAAGGAAATCATTCATCATCTAGCATGAACGTATTTTACGAATGAATGTATGTAAATTATCACTGTCGTACTGGATGTATCTTATCGATCTTGAATTAATACTAATGCATTTTTTCGATGGTATTACTTCACTATCGACAACAATGCCGTTCTTGAAAACTAATTCATATTTATCTCAAATATAAATATTGAATTCATTTCAATTTTATTTAGGGATATTTTTATTTTCGAATTATCATCGTCATCGAATTCATTCATTTCTGTTTTTCTCGTTGCCTGTATTATTGTTGAATAGGCCTATGTATATGTTCAACATGTGCACATGTCACAACGAGACGAAGCAAGCAAGAAAGACAGTCAATCATAATTATCAGTCTAGTACAGATCTTTTTTTGTTTTTTGAAACATAAAAATACATAATTATTTGATATTAAATCTGTTTCAGAAGTGATTCTTGTTATTCTTATAGTCTGTTAAAGTGATCTTATTATTTTTTTAGTTTATCTGATTGATATAGTTCGTGTTGATTGATTTTAATCAATGTAGCTGAAAACGACTGACATTTTTCCTCAACAGACTCCTACACATTAATGAAAATTTTCATTTTTTTCTTTTTCAAATGTTATGATAAGAAAATATATAATCTCCTTATTAATGAATTTAATACATTCCCTGTAACATACCCTTTAATGAAGGGCTGTCTGTTTCTCATCTCATTCTCTTCTTGACACATAGGGGCCAATGGTTGCTCTCATGCACAACGTGCGTGCAGCGAAAGAAAAAGAAATAACATGAAGTCTTGAACGATAAGACGATATTACGACTAAATCACTTGACTCTTTATCGTTGTTGTGAAACATTGATTTCTATTTTAGCAGCTACCATTGATTATATTTCAATAGTTAATTTGAAACAATTAATTGGTTGACGTCTATTATTAAGTGAGAATAATAAATTTCATTTCACATTTTATACTATATAAGAAATACATGATGAAGAAAACATTGAAGATTGAGGTGGATGTTTCTATGTATCAATCCATCGAGGTATTGAAAGATTCTAAAATAGCATACGAGATTTCAAAAGCAGTTAATGATATTTTAGAAAAAAAAGGTAAAAAAGCAAGTGCTAGTTCAATCATCAAAGCTAGTAAAAACGCTGTTTCCCTTCTTTTATCGAAGAAAAAAAGAATTATACCAACTCTTTTATCAGTTTATCTGCCAGCAACTGTAATAGAAACTGTTTCTGATACTGTTGTACCTACTATTTCATCTGATGAAGATAAGTCAGAACCGAGTATTAGTAGTGGTGATGATGATAATAATAGTTATGATTCAAACAGTTATTTTTCATCATCAACTTCTCATGGACCACATATTTCGTTTTCTATGAGTAACAATTTACTAAAGGTGGATGCTACGTTTGAATATCTAGAGGAGTATTTCAAGCATTCTCTTTCGATGAATAGTAAATCAATGAATCTGGAGAAAATTGTAATTGACATATGTACATATGTTTTTCTTGACCTAAATTTTTCAGTAAGCATACGTGAATTAAAAAATGAACTAAGTCTACAGATAAGTCGTATCGTACAGTCTGCACGTGTGCGTGCTGCTGGTAGAAGTACTATTGGCATTTTACGTACGATTGAATTTTTTTCTCTAGTTTTTAAGTTTATCATTTGTTTAAACCAAACCGAGTCAAAGATGGGCTTTGTTCAACATCGGAATAATGATCTTATAAGTCCAATTCTTTTGATTCGAGATAGCAATAGTGAGAAAGACGTTGTTCAATTGTTTCCATTTGGAGATACACTAGAAATAACTTTCAACGAAGGGCTAGTGAAAAAATCCGTTGATTCTTTTGATCTAACAAGAACATTAGATATCGAAGAACTTTCTAATCTTATTGAACAATGCACTTCGACATATGATATAAACTTAGATGTTACACAACTCGAAGAGACAATTAAAACAACTATTCTTTTTGATAGAAAGTCATGCGAATTCAGTACTTATTTTTTAACTGTTGTATTGAAACTTGAAAAAACAAATGACACTTCAAACGTTTCTGACCAAAGTTTGGTGAATAGTTCTCATTCTTTTAGTATAGATGAGATCGATGATATTATTGGTAGAACTTATACTACACGTGGTGTCAAACGCACATACGAAGAAGATTCTATTTCAATTGAGCCTGAGCAAAATATGTATCGAAGAGCAAAAATAATAAAAGATAAAAGAGATTTATTACACTTAAAAGATACATATTATCTTACGGATTGTGCATTACATGCTATTTTTCAATATATGCGAAGTAAAAAAAAACTTTACTCCTTGAAAGAGATCGAAAGACTTAGAAAAAAAACAAATACAAAATTTCCTATTTTATTTACATCGACAAGTGCTTATGTTAAGTTTGAGTACGCTGTACGTACAGCTATATTTGTTGCTCGTAAGCACGAACTTAAACTTGATCAGTTTGACACGCTAACTATTCGTTTCAATATGGATGGTACCTTGATAGGAAATAAACATATAGTTGCAATATCTATTAACTGTATTGAAGGCGGTCGTCAATGTCAAACAGCAACAAACCTAGTTCCTCTAGGTCTTTTTGAGGTTCAGAAAGAGAATACAGAATTATTGCGTAAAACCTTACCTGTAGAATTCATTAATGATATTAAATCAGTTAAGCACATTTCTATAGGAGGAAAAGATATTGATATTCGTGTTCGATTAGGTGGTGATTTGATGAATGCAGTCTATGTGTTTGGACTTGCTGGATTTAGCTCTAACTATGCATGTATCTTTTGTACTCAACATAAAGATGACCTTCACGTAACTGAAGATACAGCCTATGATAAAAATATTACTGAAGTAAAGGGAATAAATAAGAAAACAGTAACTGTCCGTGTTGGTCCTACTTCTTATCATGATCCAGCTAAACGAGCACGATCTCTTGCTGAACAATTCTCTTGCTTAGCAATAAAACCTAATGATTTAGGATATAAATGTGAACCACTTTTTGGTGACCTGTTTAACTACCAAGATTATTGTGTTGACACTCTGCATTTGAAACTAAGAGTTTTCGATGTCATTTTGAAAGATATTTTGTCGTATGCTTCTCGTACTGGTAAATATGGAGGCGAACATTTAGCGATTATCGAAAATAAAATTAAAATTTTGAATCAGCATTGTGAGAGAACTGTAGGAAAACGTTTTTTCTTTCAAGTCGATTCAGATGATAAAAATAAAACAATTGCCTCTCATGGAAAACTTTCTGGTCATCTTCAAGATCTTTTTTTTGTTGATAATTTTCCTTATAAAGAGGTTCTTAGCGATGAAATAGCAAAATCAGCCCGAGCTGTAGTTAACAAATTTAAAGAAATTCTTAATGAGCTTAAGAGTAGCTCTATAAAGCGAAATGGTGTTCTGAAACGTTTATCACTTGAGTTCGTTAAAGAATTTCGTCAAAGTGGTCTTCGAACGACTGTCACTCCCTATATTCATATCATTGGTAATCATTTATTTGAATTTCATGAATTAAATGATCTCAGAGATTACAATATGCAAGGCGTAGAGAAAAGCAATGATCTACTTTCACGTCTCTATTTTTCATCTACTAATCCAGCTAAAAATCCTCTGCTAACTATGCTTCAGAAACTGTATCGAATGCTAGAAATGAACTTTCAAGATGAGGAAGAACGAGAAGCGATGACTACATTTGCTCTCACAGGTGTTTACGATTTTGTCGAAGATTTAAGTGAATGCGAATCCAATACTGATCATCAAAATGTATCTAGCAGTAGCGAAGAAGATTCAATAGAAAGTGAAAATGAATCTGAAGAACAAATCGATTCTCATGTAACAGAAGATGAGGAAGAACGTGAAGATGAAATTGAATTAGAAGAACCACCAGTTTGGGCACCAGAAAAGAGATTTTGTACGAAATTCTTATCTAGGTCAGAAAATCGATTTAAAAGCTTCCGAAGATCATAAGTAGTGCATGATCGGAAAAAATCAAAATTTTGTTGCTTTTTAAAGTACTTCTAATAAATTTATCATTCTGAATCATCGTATATAATTGTTCTTGTAAATCTCAGTTTAGTTCAAAAACAATTTGAAATTAAATTTTCTGAATATAGTTGTTCAGCTGAAATTGAAACATTTGCTACTGTTTTCTTTTAAATCCTTTTTTTAGACATGAATCGTTGTTACGTCGATAATTTATGTACCACCAGCATTTCATCTCATTGTAACCAAAGATGTGAACGAAAAAACCACATTCCCCCTAATATTCCTATTTATGATGGTCATCTACATCTTAATGAAAATATTTCTCAAAGTCAATCCGATCTGATCTCTCTCCAACAAACTCCTCCTATTCGAGAATTTCATTTCATAAATAATAATCATAAGCCTCATCAATGGCTAATTACTAATATTCCCACCTTCTCCTCCCATGTCCATATCTACTCCACAGTTGGTGTTCATCCTAAGTACTTCAATCCACAATCTGCATACCAAATCTTAGATGATCTTAGAAACAACTTAGAAATATCGAAAAAAATTCCTAATAATAAAAATAAAGTTGTAGCTGTTAGTGAATGTGGTTTAGATGAAACTAGTTCAACGACTATTGACCAACAAATATTTGTTCTTGAAAAACAAATAGATTTGGCCATTGAATTCCATCTACCTCTCGTTCTTCATTGTCGTGGTATCCATCTCTATCAAAAACTCTATGATTGTTTGAGAAGTCGAGTACAGGACAAAAACATACCTATTCATTGGCATTGTATTAATAGTAATGCAAACTTGCATATAGTTGATCTATGCTTAAATGAATTTCCTAACTCCTATATCGGTATTAATGGGTCTATAACCTACGGCACAAATACCGAAAATCCTTTCTTCTTTAAAAATTGGTTAGTGAAAAGGTCTCCATTTCTTCCTAGTCGACTAATACTAGAAACAGATTATCCTTATCTGCCACCTCGAAATCTATATGGTACATATGATCCATCATGTGCTCTCGTTGGTACAGCTGTATACCTTTCGAAAATCGTGAAGAATCCGAATCAGAATGCTCTTTCGTACACTCATTCATCGAATGCGAATATCGTATCTATGTATAGCTTGTAAATTTTCTAAAAAACATTATTCTCTCTATGACTTGTTGTTAAAAAAAATATTTACAAAATTAATTATGCAACTAATGTACATATGATTTGTTCATATATTGTGTTATTCTCATAGAGATATGCTTTTTCGTGATTGCTCTTTATTTTTATTTTGCTGCTGTTCTTTTTATTTATTATTTTAGGGCATTTCTCTTATTTTGTCGGAGGAATCGACATAAGAGAATTTGCTTCTCACTTTTCGTGTCTTCTCATTCTTTACGAATTATTCACATTGAACATTGAACATGTGAATTATTTCGTTCACGTCTGAGAAGCATGTTTGGTGAGAGGAATTTCGTCGATAATTATGATTTCAACTCATCAACTTTTAAGTCTTATTTTTCATTTATCTTTATTATGATATTTTATTCTTTTGTTTTGGTCTGTTTTAGTGTCGCCAACAACAAGAGTTTGCATCGTCAAAGAAAAAGTTCAATAAAATGACTATTTTGTTTTATTATTTTTATTGNAGATTATTGTCATATGTTGATAAAAAAATTCTATGGTAATTGATAATTTTATTTTTGAATGTTTGCTTCATGTAATTCATCGATTTTAATCAGTGAGAAATCATTCTGAACGATAAGAGGAAAAGAACAATTCGTATATAGCTGAGTGGCTAAGAGCGTCGATAACGCGATACAGGTTCGAACCCTGTACGAAGCGATTTTTTTTCGTTCTCTTTATCGCACTAATGCATTGATTATTGCCAAAATGTTTTTTGCTTACCGTCAGAGGTACCCTCTCGAGATCTCAACGGCGACGGGGGTAAATGACTACGCTGATTCCGAAGATGCTATTTTTATCAACCGAGGACACTTCCTTCGAAACTCGTCCGGGGTGATATGAATAATATCTGTCTACTGCATATTTCACATATACAATAAAACACCATCATCAGTCTCAACTTTAAGTAAATATTGCTATTGACAATGTGTATATATCTATTATAAAAAGAAATTGATAATGAAAAAACAGTTATCCTCAGGTATTTTTATGAGTTCATTTAATAGATTTACTCCTTACTGCCTCACAGTGATAGATAATGATAGAATTTCATGGTAATTTTTATTTTCATCGCAAAATTTTGCTTTATATTCAATGAATCTCAGTCATTTTTTGTTTTCGATGATGCTCACACTGTCAACACGAATGTCTAATGAACATAGATCAGCTATAGAATTTGTCTTCGTCGAGAATCATCGCATATTCTCATTCTTTCTCGTTTTGCTCTTCTTCAAAGTATATGATCAAGATGGATGTACATTGAGAAGGTCAAATGCAGAACAAAAAATATTGACCTATGAGCGAAGAAGTTATTTCAATAACAATGAGCGGTCAATAGATAATCATAAAATAGAAGCATATGCTTGGGGCGTAGACGATGGATAGAAGCAGTTGAGATAAAAAGAAAAGGAAAGCACATCACCTTTTTGTTCTTGTAGATGTATATTAACTGTGCTCGACATCAAGTCTCAATTCATGGGAACAATAATAAGGTCAATATCCATAGCCCACAAGATGATCTTAAAACAAATTGTAATTGGTTTCTGGACGATGAATCCACGAACATCATCATGATTTCTATTATTGTCTTTGTTTTGCTG
Source organism: Rotaria magnacalcarata (assembly GCA_900239745.1). Lineage (NCBI taxonomy): Eukaryota > Metazoa > Rotifera > Eurotatoria > Philodinida > Philodinidae > Rotaria > Rotaria magnacalcarata. Next base: position 45,300 of record OENM01000841.1, read on the forward strand.
ATCTGTATTATTTGTTATTGTTGCTGTTGTTGTCCTCGTCATCTTCATGTTTACCATAACTCAAAGCTTTCTCCGAAAGCAACCGTTAAAACATTTGAAAATGAAAATTCTTAACATATTTACTTAAAAAATCACGAACAACAACAAAAAAATTGGATTTTTTTATAAATGTTTTCAAATAAATCTTGTCAAAAAGTAGCATTACACCAAGATCATTTTAATTGACATATAACAATCGAGTACACGCTTTATAATAAGGTTTAAAATAAATACTTTCGCAATTTCTTCCGTCTAAAATGAAAGCAAAAAAAGGATTATTTCTTTCAGCATGCTATACTTCGTTAGATATTGCTTAGTCACTGAATAAAAAAATCTTCATATCATTCTGACGAGGTTTCAAATGTACATTCTGACAATCAGTACAGTTAATTATCTGTCTGCGCTGAGATATCGAAAAGATACGTCTACCTGCAAAAAAAATTTGAATCAAAATCTATCATCAATCAGAATAATTCATCGTTTTTTTTCTAATTTTTTCTATATTTTTATTCCAAAAAGTACGAGAAAAAGAAGCAAATTCGAATGTTTACAGTTTAATGGCCATACATAATTCAATAAAAACTCAACAATGTTAATGTGAAATGATACCAAGTAGATAAATTTTAAGCGATATATTTATGTTATTTTTTTGGATAATTATTGTAAAACGATGAATTCCATTCAAATAAAAAATAGGTCATTGTCTACAAATTTCTTTCTTCTCTATTTCCCTCGCGTTTAAAAATTATTTCTAGTTTAAATATAGGGTGAGGGTGTGTCTTTTCAATTCCCATATCAGAATAAAAACAGAAAAAAATAAGAGTCGCCTATACAGAGAATGGATTCTATTCAATTACAACAAAAAGTTAAGAATATCACTATTAAAACTTAGCAGATTATTAGTTTATCAATATTTTTTCGTTTTGTTAGAATGACTTTGAAATGGCGAATTTGTTTGAATCGTAAATTATTATTTAGTGAATTTTTTCCCTTTATATATAAACAGTTGATGAAGTATTCTTTTACAGAAACAATTTCTACAGCTAGTTATGTGTTTTTATTTGAAACGTCTATTAAAGATATGAATTCGAAGATAAAACTGTTTCGCTATAATGCACTCCTTATGTTAATGAGAATAGCTTTAATAAAAAATTCAATCATTGATGATAAGATTATTTGATTTTATATAAGTAGATTTTATATTTGGCTCAAAAAATACTTCTTTAATATTAGGGTATGCCATAGAAAATATTTTTTTATTTATTCTGAGAGTAAGAATGGGAACGTCTGATCGCCTAGTGATGCACGTGGTGATGTGTTTTTTGTCGTACAGAAACATATCTACGCTGATCCAATTGAAAGAAAAAATGATAAACGCAAATAGCTCGGAATATTTATTATTTTTATTTCAAATCTCGTGTAACTGAAAATGAAATTCTCTTAATACAACATACTGTAAAACTCATGACAGATAAATAAATGTTTCGCGATGCACTGAAAATTGCTTTACGATTCTGATTTTTGAAGATTGTTCGTTTCCATTGAAGTTATGTTTATTAATTTCTTTTGATTTTCAAATTGAAATGCATAAATTATGCGCAATAGATTAAAACGATGCCTTTATCTATCCAAAGGAGAACAAATGTTATTACATAATCAGATTCATAAAATTTCATGTTCACAGATACGTGAATTAGAACGTGAGTAAGTCAAAGGAAAAAAGATGTATTTAATAACTATTTACATTCCAAGAAAAAAAGATTAAGTCTTGAAAAATGAAATAAATGAATGAAATATGTAACTTTGATGATGAAGTATTTTATAAAACTATTTTTGAATAGTATGTATAAAAACACATGTATAAATACAAATAGCCATTTATATTCTCTCGTCGTTTTCAATAATGAATTCTCTCATTCGATTGACATTAGATACAGAAAATTGCATACTTACTATTGACTTTTATGCTAGGAACAGCCATGAGTTTTATCTTAGAGTAACTGATATTCTCCTGAAAATCTATGTACTGGTACTGGTCGTAAAGAAATTTTAGTTTTCGGATCAATCGATAAATACTCAAAACATAAAATTGATGTTACAGAAGCATATACTAAGTTAAAGATCTGATAAATATAAATAAAATGGAAAACAAAAAGTTTTAAAGAACTATTATATCTATTTTGAACTAAAAAATTAGATAAATAAGCACTCAATGTGTTTTCGTCTTGTTCTCTCTTTTGTATTTATCTTGTTTCACGACATGCATATTGTACACATGAAGGCTAATTCATTCATATATCATGCAAAAAAACATAAAATAAATTAGTGGATGAAACGAACGAAGAGAAAACTACCGCAGCTATTGCTCGGAAAATGTGAAAAAACATTTTGTAATAATATTTTTGAATACTCAAAAAGGACATCTAAATATCTACTGAGCTGAATATTTTCGGTAAAGACTAATTCAAGATGGATGTAAAAAAAAATTCTTCATGTAATATCAACTGAATCTAATTTCAATAAACTGCGATATAAAATATTTCAATCTGAAAACAGTTGATTTAAGACTATTACTAATAGAATTTCAACATGAAAAATATATTCGATCAATAACTTATGCATTTCAACAACAATCTCCACTAGAAAAGGGAAAGAAACGGCGCATTCAATTGTCACCCGCCATGCGATTCTTCAGATGCATGCAGATAAGTAGTTAAGAAAGTTTCTACTCGCTCAAATCATCAATTTTTTTCTGATTTTATATTTCAAAGTAGACAAAAAAATTTTTTTGAGAAAATTTCTGTTGCCATTAAACTGAGAATTGATGTGACACGCTAGAAAATGCATTTACGATTCATATTGAAATATTCCTAGAATAAATTGATCGCACATTTTCACGTAACAAAATCGCAAAAAGTTTTTGTTTAGATACTTTATCATTGTATGTTTAAAAAACTAATTTTTTCCAAAAAAAGTCTCTCTCTCCTAAAAAAAGCAAAAAGGGAAATTTCGAAAATCTGACAACGCCATCGTGTTCCCCGACCCCGATTACCTTCGGTCAACCCTCACAAAAAACTAATTTTTTCCAAAAAAAGTCTCTCTCTCTCCTAAAAAAAAAGCAAAAAGCAAAATTTCAAAAATCTGACAACGCCATCGTGTTCCCCGACCCTGATTACCTTCGGTCATACCTATCCCAAGAGAATTTGTTCGATGTTAGGTAAGTTATATGTATCTGCTTTTCTATTGGACGAACGAACATACGAACGAACGAACATACGAACGAACGAACATACAAACGAACGGCGCTTGCTCACTTTTCGTCTAACCCTCCTTTCAGTAGAGGGAATAACTAAAACAATAGCTTATTATATTGTTTTATATACAGGGAAACATACTGTTCGTGGAAATTTAACGTTTATATTAATAGAGAAAAAAATCAATAATCAAAATAATAAATACCAACAATTACATGCGATGTCAGTCTTTTAACAGACAATCAATCAGCTCCATCAAAAATTAAGTCTTTCTGAGCAATTGTATATATGGAATACGAACGAGGACTTTAATTCATCTTGTCAAAAGCAACCGTTATTTTATTTTCTTCGCTGTTTCCATCTCGCTGAACGTACTCGTTCATATATCACGTGAGGAAGCACAACAATAACATGAACAAATAAATAAGATGATGATCGTTTAACAAATTCAAAGTTTATTGAAAAGACTGAAAAAGAATTCATTTTTCAAATTCTAAAAGAAGGAAACAAGTGATTCAACTGTCGACGCTTGATTTCGCATATAGAAATATTTAGAAAAGATTGTTCTATTTTTTATTCAGAAGAAATACATTTTTATGCTCGATACTTTAATATACTACAAGGATGAGATGCATTTTCTGCGGTAATATCTGCTTAAATAATATACGTTATTTCCTTGGTGACTTTTCTTACATAAAAATATAAGTAGCAAATAGAATAAGCACGTGTAACTCGTGACGCATGTAATTGCTCAGAGTAAGAAAAAAAGAAATCAAAGCCCTGCATATTTCAAATAAATATTAATCTTTTATTTTCTTTCATATAATAAATATATCTTTCTTTATAATACAATATTGATCATTATTCTTGTGGATAAAATAATGAAAATGCAATGTAGATATAAATTTATATTCATTCTTAAGTAAAATGCATGAAATCATAAACCGTAAAATAAAATGGAATATTGTAGATATAATGTACTCAATAATAACTATTACGAAAAACCAAAAACTTGAGAACCAAAATCACAATTTTCTACTTTCTAGAATACTAAAAGGTTAAACCTATATAAATAATAGAATTTCTGTTGTATTAAAATATTGAATTCTGATCTGTCACTCTAATCGCAATTTTTTTAATGATATGAATTTAAGATATTCACATTTAATCTGTTTGTTTAACATCTATCAATTGTTTCATGATTCGAAATAATTATTTTGTAAATTTTAAAACTTCTTGATACCATTAACCCTATTAGTATTGATTTTCTCTTTTTCTCTTAACGATTGTCTAGACGATATGTGAACAAATTCATGCATCACATGCATGTGTAGATGAACATTAACATGAAATCGAAAGAAGAAAATAATAGCTTCTGTGTAATAAAAACGATATTCCTAGAATTGTTTTGAGTTGAATAAAAACTTTTATTAAAGACCGTAAACAATAAGCAATAGTCCAACTTCTGCATAATATTTTATTCAGCAGTTTTCTCAATACTGCTTTAAGTAATATATGTAAAAGAATTCATTATGATTCCCTTTTGAAAATAGTGATAACTTGCATGTACACACACACAAAATCACCATTGCATTAATCTTACACGAAGCCCCTCTAAAGTATGAGAGAGGGCGTTCCATACCGCGTACTAAATTCAATCACAGGCGCTATGTATATGATCGTTCGAGACAAACGAAATCTGAATTAAAAAATGTTTCGATTATTCTGATTTCAATTCAATATGATTCGATTCATATAGTGAATAAAAAGATATTAAGAACGAAATGAATAAGTAACGACTTGCATAAATTTCTTTTTGTAAAAAAAAAGATTACATGAATAATATTAAGTTTATCATATATAAATCGAGAGAAACTGTCAAATGCTATGATTTCTTTTTATCATCCGAGGAAAATTTCAGTAAATTTCGCCTTGTAGTTGAAAAGATTTTTTTTGTATTGAAAATTATTTTATCATCATGAATACCATTCATACTCTTCTAAATAGTATAAAGTATATTAGTGGAATATTTTCAAGTCTGCGCAATGAGATTATTTGGTATTATTTTAATCGATATATAAAAAGCTTTTTCACAGAATTTTTCTTCTATTCTCGACTACATATAAGTCATTGAACAGAATCATAGCTAGTTACCTGAAGTTAACATTTCATGCTCTTTCTAAATATATGTTCACGTTTTTTTCCGACTTAACTTGCCACACTAGGAATAATTCTTTGAAATGATCTAAAATGATGTCTATACAAAATATGAAGCTGGCAATTCTTCGTACACCTGTTTGTTCAATTTTTTGCATCTAGATGCTATTGAAGAAACTCAAAATGATTATTTAGAATCAGAATTTGATGCTGTTTTGAAATGTATGCTCAGAATGTTTTTTCAACTTTGAACTCGTTAGCTTTGAGCAAATACCGGAATAAATCAAAGAAGTTGATTTCTCGAAGCAAATTATATTGTTTTTATTATAGAAAAGCCATTTGGATGGCATTTATAATACTTTCGACTCTTTATTGTTATAAAGCACTTAGTCACAAAATTTTCGATTGTTTTGAAAAGTGCGAGGGGCTAAAATTCGGCAGAAAGTCTAAAAATTTTCATAGAAAGTCGGACATTTTTTTGAAGTTTTGGTAGTTGGATCTCCAGCCTTCCATAATCTGGAAGTCTGCTTAGTTGTATTGAAAAGCGTAAGATATAATGAGCTTCAGTACGAAAAATCAAGAACTATAAACATTTTTCGTTGAACCTATCCAAATGTGAAACGGTATTTTTCAAAAAGCGGTAATCTTTTTCGAATTTCGGTAATAAAAATGCGAACTTATCAGCGGCTCCTGATTTCTCAAGTTGTTGAAGATGAAACAAGAATTTTATCATTGAAACCAGCGTAAAAAAACTGGGCAATGATCATTCATTGACCCAGACGATTATGCCTCAGCTCACAGAAAAAAACAGTACAAGCTTTGTATTCTCTTTATCTCTTATTAAACGATTCACTTCGTATTATCTTTTGCGTTCTTTCCTCTTATCATTCTACTCCACATGAATATGTTCAAACTTGATCATATTCATGTGTAGCAGAAGGATAAGAGGATAGAAAAAAAAAGAGATGTGAAGTCAATATAGAAAGAAGTAAATCCTTCAGAAAGCAAAAGAGAAAACGAAAAGCTTTAGAGCTGATGCTGAAACAATGTTAGTACAAAGTACAAAATTGCCCTACATATACAATTGTTGACAGACATTCTTTTTTATTTCTGTTATGTTCTACACTCATTGAGACAATGTTTAGTAAAAAAGCATCTATATATCAGTGAATTGCATCCTTTTGGTACGATTGAAATTTTAGCTGTATTTTGCTAATAACTTTTGTTCTGCTGAATCGATTTAGACCATTTTTTTTATATGTTACTGATCTTTGAGCGTCCCACTGTCGTGCAAAATGTCAGCTCTCTAGCTCTTACAATCGCTGAGTGATCAGGGCTACGCTGTTCGAAAATTGTATTTTACATAGAAGTGTACTAAGAAAAGGATATTTCTGAGTATAGAAGAACAGAGAAAAAATATATGAATAGTTAGTTTTGTACAACTTGAAATGCTCTATCATTTGTATGTTTTTCTTTTTCTTTTCACATCCATTCATCCCAAAAATTTAATTACAGATACTTTGTCATTTTTGTGTAGAACGACCTTATCGTTGAATTTGCTTCGTCTGTGTGAAAGTGAAAGAAAAGCGAAGATAGATGAAAGAAAGACAACTGAAATACGAACAATATGATAAAAGAAAATTCTTCTGAATCTTTTTTCTTTTCAATAAAAAAATCTATTTTTTCCTAAACATTCGGGTTTCACTCACTGTAGAACGACTTTTTGAAAATTACTATGTGAGTAACTCCTGAACGGCTTGTTTGTTTTCGCTCAAACTTTTACTATACATAAACTTCTCAGAGTTGTATGCCCAGTAAAAAATTCAGTCATCAATCTCTTATCATTCTCGAAATATTTACATTACATCATGAGCTGTCGAGAGACATTTTTCATTAAAACAACATTTTTTATGGCACATTTACATTGAAATATCTCGTATCTCAGCTAATATGTGGTAATGTGTTCGGAAACTTTGCCTGTGTAATACAGGCATAGAGTGTAATAAAATGCACTCCTCAGACATTGTTTAGATCTACTTTCAGTTTTTTTGCACCAATCGTGGCAAAAAAGTCGCAATTCACTCATATATATTTTGACAGAGCTTGAAATTCTAGTTCTAGGTAACTAAGTTTGGGTCTTTTCAATAACTTACAGGTGGTTGAAAATTTAACAAACATATTCCGTAAAGATATTTTACTTATAATTTATAATAATTAAACTGTATTTATGGCTTTGGAGACTTGACTTTTTACCAATAGTCAGTCAAATTTGCTCGATATTTAAAAAACAGGAGAATCCGAAAATCTCGTTTTCGTCAGACTCATCAGTAATGAATCATTATTGGTGATGTTGTTTGAGTTCTCGATTTCGATTATTTTCGGTCCATTCAGAGTTTGAATGATTATCAATGTAATCTGTATACAATTAATTGTTATAGAAATTCTTATTGAATATTTTTTATTTTTATGTGTCAATAATAAGAAGATTTTTCTTCTTATTCGAATATCCGACTCTACAAATTGCTATCCCAATCTTCAAATTTTTATTGTATTTTTAACCTTTATTAAAAAAGAACTCATCAGATTAAATACAGGAGCTCTTTCTACTTTTACGCATGATATATTTGATTTTTCGGTATAAATGTTTTGCCATAGCAGAATGTCATATTTGTTTTCTTCTGTTGTTATCATAATTTGTCGTGAAACCATCAGAAGAGAAAAAATTGAACAAACGACCTGTGTATGTGCATGCTCGTCTTTCAAGAAAAGAAATAATTCTTCTTCATGGTTCGAGACCGAAGAAAACAAGCATTGAGTGAGATGGAGATGAAGGTGAAAAAAATTAAGATGAAAGCTTTTAGCGTAGTAATATGGTCAAACATCGATTAAATTGCTATGAGCACTCAAGTGTTTCAATCGAAATTGGACATCAAAAATTACAACTCCAAAATGTTGCTATTTATTCATATGAAACGTCTTGAAGCTTATTTCATCTTAGAAATCTCAAGAGAGTTGTGTTGGTAGCAATTTGTAAAGTGCATCATCATATAAAAGAAACAAAGGACCAGCAATCTGTATTTCTGGTATAAAAAATAAGTTTTTAATCGTACAGTATCTCATTCACAGAGAAACCTATTCAAAAGAGGTTAATAATGTATAACTGTTAGGTGTTTTGCGTTGTCCCAAATACTTTCTACGAGAAAATCATGTCAAGATAGTACAAAGACCTTCTCTTTGATCTTATCAATAGTTACAAGATGTAGATTTTGTCGAATTAAGCTTAGAAATATCGGAACAATTCCTCTTGGTTATTTATCTGGTGAACGTTTATAATAAAATGCTTTTCTCATTTACTTTTTGAAAACATATAATGGAGTTCGGAATTCTACTCAAAATGAAAGATTTCATAAGTTGTTTCAACAATATTTTTATTTTTATTTTTATTCTCTTGGAAATTTCTTAGAGTAGTAGCTATTTATATTTGATGCAAGTAAATTATCAACAATATCGATACTATGACTCGTTGCTCAGTTATTGTTGTCATCCAAATTAAATGAAATAATAATTTTAATGTTACAAAATAGCTAAATACTCGATGTAATAAAAATTTTATTTTGCATCATGAGAGCAAGCTTTTGTTATCTATTCATCTTTCCAAAATCCATAAGGTAAAACTCCTAAATCTTCAAAGTATACATTGATTACTATAATGAGACCTTTTTAATGAGAACTATGAGTGTTGTGGAGCTCAATAAATACAAATGTTTTTTTCTATTATATTTCTTTCGAACAGATCTATTAAACAGAAGTATTGTATATCACCAAGAGACAAAAGATTTGCTTTATTACTTTCTTATTGTCAAGATTAATTGCTGAGCCGACTGATACTTAACCATTCGACTTCAATATATTTTTTATTCAACTCTTTTTATTTATATTTCCATGACAGAATTTGATTTAAAGCAGCAAAAAACGACTAACTAAAAACAAATCAACTTTCTCATCGAAAAATAATAACAATTTAAAATTTTTTTGCTTGAGAGAATAGTCTTCACTTAAACTGAATGCATATCAAACAATATTGTTCCAACATGAAAGAGAATCTTTTTTAATATTTCTATTATTATTAGTCTAAATTCAAGATTTTATTTGGTTCATACGTTAGTTTTGAGTATGTGAAGTTAAAAAACAATTATCAATCGATCTGAACACAACATCTAATTTATCTGACTTGAACATTTACTATATTTTCACAATCAACTTGTTTTCAAAACATATCTTGCAACTTAATTTACATATGAAGAAAAATTCATTTTTTTCGACACATGTCAAAGTCGAACAATTTCTGGATAAATGAGAATAAAAATGGAAAACAATTGTATTGGTTCAAACACGCTAGGTTAAGCTACACACACATTTGTGTGTAGCGTCAGTGTAGCTTATCTTGACCTGATATCTGCACATAATAATGATTCGATTGACTTAAGTTCAAGACAATCGATGTTGTTCGATTTTTATGCACGCCTTTACAAAAGCACAAACCAAGACATCTATGCAAGTAATTATTCTAATGTTTATAGTAATGAATTTATTATTTATTCTTTCTGTACGTAAAATTGAGACTAAAATATATAGTACCATTTGATATAAACTAATTGATACGCATGACTTATTTTAATCATATTTGACTTATTGATAATCCTTGATTATATTGTATTTGAATCTTTACAAAATGCCATTGATATGTTATGAAAAAGAACGTAAAGTAAAAATAGAATAAGAGGAATTCACATAGAACTAAACAATGAACATTATTGATAATACAAATGAGACTCAAATATTATACAAAGCAATCATTGTTTCACTTTTTTCGGTTATTTTCAATTGACTTTTATCAAAAACATTTTATTTAATATTATATCTGTATGTATACCTTATCAAGAATGTAAATGAGATAAAGATAAATGGTCGTTTTGATTTCATATATAACGGGTGGGCCATAAATAATGATGGTCTCCGTATTTCTGGAATATCTCCGCCATTTTTCATTCGTTCGATCTAATTTTTTTTTGAACGATGCGTCATTCGAT
>OENM01000842.1:0-55737 GCA_900239745.1 Rotaria magnacalcarata
GAAACCTTGCATATCGCGAAACCTCATGCAGGTTTCGCATTATTCTACGGATACTTATATAGTATAGTAAAACTCGACGAAACCTCAAAGGTTTCGTGTGGTACCTTTTCTTTTCAGTGTACTGTTCTTCCTTTGTTTATTCCTCCGATACCGTATATCTTGACACCGAAGACACCGTGCCGGGGGAAGGGATCGAACCTTTACATGTCTGATTAATAATAATTATATGCATAGAACCACTACGCCATCCCCGGCTTTCTCGTTATATTGTTCTCATGTTTGATCTTGTATTGGCCACCAAGGTTACATTCAAGTTCGAAAGCAAACGATGAATAGAAATTATGTATGGATGCTAGTGAACTATTATAGTTGACGTGCGAGGTTAGATTTACTTCAACAAACCCTAGTCTATCATCAAACATCAGCACTAGTTTCCACTTATCGATCACTGGCCAGTAATCGTCCTACTGCATATAAAATTGATTCGAATGAAAAGTATTATTGGACTGAACAGGAGTGTACATGTTTATAAAACTCACAGTTATTTATTTGAGTATCGCTCAATTATTGTTTCATATTATATAAGATATAGTTCATTCATATTTGAGAAAATCGATATTTTAATATATATTACTTGAAATTGGACATGAGACATTACATTAAAATGCTGTTCGATTTGGGTATGGGTGAGATATCCAGGTCTAAGTCTAGGCGTGGAACTTCTATCAACTCTCTAGTCAACTCTTCCCTAAAAGTTTCCCTGTAAAACTCCCCGGGGAGTCATGACAAGGATCTTGTGAACCGAAAACCATTTTTTCCAATCTGTATCTTTCTAAGAGGGTCTTCTACCTAAGCCATTTAGTAGGCATCATATCAGTGGACAACTCCTGCGATTCGATTGTTAGATCACCTCAAAATGATGAGTTATTGCTGAAAAGACATAGGTAGAAGTCCAAGCGATAAATATCACTTGGACAAAACTTGTTGTTAAAAATAAAGAATAATTTCTTCTAAATTTTGAGCTTCTTATATACTCTTATAAGCGCAGGAGAAAACGATGAACACATTTTTGCATTTGCTGATAAATCCCCCAGGGATTTCCTAGGGACTTTCCAGCGAGCTTTTCGTTTTTTACTACTCTGTATAATTTGTGGATCCCCCGGTGATTCTGCGAGGGAGAGTCGATTAGAGTGGTCATTATCATCATCGATCGATAATCTATGTGATGCATTCAAAAGACATTTTCTATCATTCATCTGATTTTATTTTGAAATAGAACTACGTGTATAATAAATAAGAATCAACGGCAAACACCAGGTAATGAAGTTTTAGAAAGCAATGAGTGAAGATATCTTGACTATTCATGCGTTTCTTGTCTGTTTAACGCATACAAAAAATATGCATACTCAACTAATTCTGTTATCATAAAGATGCGCCAAATTACAAAAAAAAACATGCCATTTTTTTGAACATACATATATGGATATGGGGGCATACTATCAGATATTGTGTCGCACTTGTTGTAATACGCCTTCATACATAGAAACCCTATATAGAAAAACCTATGATTGATTTTCCGTTCTAATTGCTCGCTCTGAGCACCGAACTATCAATGCTTAGGAGAGAAAAAAGCATATCTAGTGTCTAAAAACAAACCCACTTTGATTAACTGAAAATTTTATTGAACTACCTCTGTAATAGTTACCCTGCGCAAAATAGTTTTATCTCATTAATTATAGATAACTATTAAATCAATTTTATTCAAATAAAGATGAAGAACACACAACAACAACAAAACAATTCTTAGAATAACGCAGAAGAATAACGGACGAAGTCACAAACGTATATCAAGATAAACAGAACATTTTATTCTCTCTAAATATTCTTTTTTTTTTCTCCTATTTTTCGAAGTCGACATTTACACAATGTGCTTAGAGCACAAGAAAAACTCGTTTTTTGAAGAAAACATATGCAATTACAATCCAAAAAATACAACCCCATAAAGCCATAGCAAGATGTGCAACATGTGTATTAGCAACAACCCATTGAACAGGAAAGTATGTAGCAAAAACAATATGCGCAATATAGATAAGAATTGAATTCGTTCCAGGATATTGAAATGGTGTTGCATTCCAATATTTTAATTTATCAACAAGTATATACATTATTGAAAATCCAAGAAATGCCAAACCAGCTTGAAGAAATTAACGAAATACAACATAGTATGAAGTTTAGTGGAAATGGAAAAGAAGATTTCTTACCAGTAAAAAACGAGAATGATAATGTCCATAAGTTTTTATTTAATGGCATTGGTCCACCAATAAATGTACCTGAAGTAAGTCCAACACCGATGGCTGTTGTAAAAATACCCCAAGCAACCAAACGTATAAGTCGATCAAGATCCGATTGATACATAACTAAAAGTAGAGAAAAAAAAGTCATGAATACAAACAAGATTCTAAAAACTATTCAAACCAAGTATTCGTCCAGCTTGAACACCTAAATAAGCTAAAAATATAGCTGGAATTGTTCCTAGTAAATTTTCCGAATCAAATGGTAGTTTACAACCTAAATAAATATTATATTATATTTCCGAAAATAATCATCAGGAATCGTTTTTTTCCCACCATAAACAAGTTGACATGTTGGATATTGATAAAGATGCTCGTTAGTAAAAACAATTCGATCGATATAACCTGTTATACCACCAGTACAATTTTCATATTTACCATTTTCATGTAAGCCACCTAGAAAATGGTAGAACAATTTTTTTTTCTTTTCATTGATTACGATAGAACTCTAACATCATAGTTACTTACCAGGACCCAAATAACCAGCTGGACAATCGTCGAATGGAACCAAATACACAACAAGTACCCAAATAGTAGTTAAACCAATAATCAGCAACCATTGAAGAGGAAAATTTGAGATATCTCGAAAAACAGCTGTTACACGTTTTGCTCTTCCACTTTTAACTGTTGTTGTTGTTATTGTTGACGCATGTTTACCACTATTATTAAAACTTGCCGTTAACGAATATTGTCTTGACCGTGTGCAAAGAACTTCAATTATACCGATAACACCATAAATAATAGAAAAACGTTGTAGTACACCAAGTATTCGAACATCATTTAAATCGACTTTAAAACGTGTATTGAGAATAAAACCAATAATCTAAATAAGTCAATGAAAACTATATTCGTGCTTGGTTTTGTTTTTTCTTAGAATATACATACAAATAGTTTCAAACTACGCATTACAACTTTAAAGAGCAATGCTCGTCTTGATACACCTTTATCAAGAGCATTTTTTAATGAGAATATTAATGACGCTCCTAGTATCCAAACGAATAATGGTAAAACAATATCAGCAAATGTTACTCCATGCCACGACGAATGTTCAAATTGTGCATAGCCACCACCGCCATAATTCACAAATATCATTGCAATTAAAGCTAGAAGATAAAGTATTTCATAATAACAAATACACAAAATATCTGCGATTAAATTACCGAAACCACGATACGCATCAAGACTAAGTAAACGTTTTGATCTCGGCACAATAACATGTGATAATTTGTGCATTGTTGGTAGTTTAGAACCATTTGCATTACATTCTATTGTATTCACTGAATCAAGTCCCGATTGGCAAATGGTTGTTGCGGGTGGACATGTTTGTAAATCATAGGAGTGTGCACATTCTTGTGTTGGTGAATTATTAAAACAACGATTTGTTAAATTGTTTAAATATTCACGTAATTTCATTCGTTGTGCAAGTAAACAAAAAATGAATAATCCCAATAGAGCAACAACACCAAAAATCAATGGCGTATAAATATTATTTGCTGCGCGACTTGCTGTTAAAAGGCATTTAAGACCTGACTCTGAATTTGAATTGTTTGATGGAACATTTGAATTTTGAACATTCAATACGTACCGACCATGTTCATAGACAGTAAGCGTTTCCAGACATGATGAAATATTACTTAATTCAATACGAATACGATATGTATATTTCGTATTTAAGGTAAGATTGAGAACTTGAGTCGATGATAAATCTTGTGCAATGACTTCATACGGACAATCGAGACATTCGATTACTTGAACATACACTGTTAAATTACCTGAAATCTATAGTAGAAAATTTGAGTTAAATGCTGTGCTGAATGTCATGATGAATGCAATCTAAATTCCGAAGAATCTCAGTCTACTTTACAGAAAAGGGCTTTTAAATTATTATACTGGACTTTGCTTTTATGACCTGCATCACGAGAACGGTTTAGATTCTCTGGATAGAAAATCAATTTTTTGCTTTACATTCTAAAATTCGATTCTCACTTGATTATCAACAATAAAATCCACAGTTGCTTGATCGATTCCAAGTGAACTCGTCGTATTACTAACATTAGTTTTATTGGATGATGCTCTTGTTACAAGTCGATCTTCTCCATTGTTAATAATCAAGTGTCTACGAAATGGAATTAAAGTAGTTTGATTACTACTGTTTGTTGTTAATGCTGACGAGGAACGAATGGCAGCCCAAAAGCTTGCACGATGGAATTGCTTTGTTTCACTGTTTGATGAACATTGCTGATGTGCTACTCGACGATCATAATGAGTAGAATCCATAGATGAACTACCAACTTCATGTCCGAAACGAACAGATGATGATGATGTTGGAAACAGAAATAATTGAATGATAACAATGAAATATATGTTTTTATACATGATGTTTAATATTCAAAGACTTCAACTTGTTAAATTCATAATGTTCAGAGTCTCATCAACTATCGTTATTGTAAGTATATGCCTATATGATCTTGATTCTTCTGTTGTTCTCATTAGATAACGAAAAATTTCGCTCGAAGCGAGCACGACAAATCCCAAAGCAAACATCTTCTCTCGTTTTTTTACCTCAAACATTTTTAGTGTTTATCGAAAAGCACTAATGCACATAGGACTTGCTTTCATGTTTTTCTTTTTGAATTACGAAACGAAAAATTTTATTCTAATTAAAAAGGAAAAACAAGAATCGTGATAGTATTCAATATTTTGATTTAATGATTAAAAATATTCTCATCACTAATGATTGATCGTTTGACATGTTATGAAAGATTGACTTGAGAGACATGTTTACAATCAAACATAGACTTATGTTGATCGACCGCTTCTAATTGGGGATAGCCAATTGACAAAATGTCTATTGTCAATCTGAACAAATGTTAAACATGCTGTTATGTGTTTCATGATGAAGTGACTTTCTTTTTCTGGATTATTGTTTTATTAAAATAACTTCTAACATATGATTATCTTTTAAACGTTCAACATCACGATCATTTCGCACGCGTACACAAGGTAAACGACGTAATTTATCGATGCGATCAATATCAAGTTCATGACAAATATTAGATTGAAGTCGCTCAAATGAACCAATTATCGGTGATTTATTGAACTCAAATTCGACATAGTCAGTTTCCGATGGATCATCAGCTATACGACAAAGGAGTGTAATTGTTTGAGTATCATTAGCTAATAAATTTGGTAGATTAGATCTTGGTTCGGAAGAAATATATGGAAACACTGGATGTCTGAGATAATTAGGAATTATCGGAAGAGTTGCATTGGCTATTGATTCATATGAAGCATTATCTAAATGATGAAATAAATTCAAATCTGATCTATTCAATAGAAAATATTTCTGGTGGATGGCAGAAGAATAATAGAATATTCAATTGAAATGCATGCTAAATCATTTTTTACGCGTTATACTCTCCCAAGGTCATTGTTTATTTATTTTGGAACAATTCACGCCTTAAATCCGGACAATAGTCTCTTCAAAATAATTTATTCGAGTAAAAAAATGTAAATTATTTCTATAAAGAATCCCTGCCAAAATTTTAATAGCCACAATGAATATTTTCAAAGCAAATTTTCCATTCCGCCACAATACTTGTATGAAAATGAAAAATGATTGATATTTTAATATTCATGTGAAGACTTTGTGAAAATGACTTGAATAAATTTAGATTGTAACAATTGCGTATCTCTTTTATTTTACCGATTAATACTGTTTCAATTTCATAGTAACTATTTCTACGGATATTTTTCCAATGGTTAATTTAAAAAAAAAACGTTACAAGAAAAGTTGCTTACTATCAGATGTATTTGATTCTAGAATTTTTCGTAACGACTCATTATTACAAACATGTGCTGGAGTTAATTTATCATTAGTTTGAATATCTTTATTAGCTCCCTTTTCTAGTAGATATTCTACAACTTGCGTATGATTTCGTTTTGCTGCCCAATGTAAAGCTGTCCTAGAATTACAAAAATAAAAAGCGTAACTATTATTTTATCATTAGTATTAATTATCTTTCCTACCATCCATTCATAGCATTTTGACTGTTCACATTCAAATTTGGTTTATTAATTAACAGAGTTTGAATTTGATGTATATCCCCTTTACTTGCTAATTCACGTAATAACTCTTCATCGAGTTTTTCGAAATTCATTTTCCCATGCAAATTAAAGTAGTATTATTATTATCTTTCATTCTTGTATATTTATAGGTTTTTACTTATAACCAATAAAATCCAATGGCTATACACCTCCTTGAACTGTAACGAAAAAACATTATATGAAACTTAGATGGGAGTAGATATTGAATATAATAATTGATGAAAATTTTTATTCACACTCAATCTGATTTAATCAGATGAAGAATTCGTAGAAAACAATCCTTTTTATTTACTTATATAAAAAAATATAAATGTACATTTGTTGATTACTATAAATAAATTAATACAGAATAGCAGTATCATCTCTGAGTTTGGCTAAATGTGCTTTACGCATTAATGTTGCATTTGAATATTTCGGTGTTTGAATAGGATTCTTTTCTAGTGAATCGTCATTTGTTAGTATAATCGATGGTGCTATTGAACGAAAATAATCGAATGGTAATAGATCCGTTGGTTGTCGACAACTTTGAGAGTATTTTATAGGATTCATTGGTGGTTGTCCTTGTCTTGTAACTATACCTCGATTGAGTTCATTTAAAAAATGAAACGGTAAGGCGTTTAATTGTTGATAATATTGAAGATCTTTGATTGGATGAGATATCGAAGTAGATAGAGATGATGGTGTATGAGCAGTTTCACTTGCTGAATTAGTATTACAACTAAATAGAAAAAGATTTTCTTAACCAATTCAAATATTGAATGAAAGAGAAACTCTGGAATTTTGTCCACAAGCGACTTCAATAAATTTTACTAATAATTGTTTTAAGAAACTAAATTGTTAAAAGAGTTTTATAAAATTGATAAATACTTCGTTCTCGAATGAAGCGTTACTTTCATCAAAATAAATGATATTCTAAATTTAATATTTCCAAAAAGTAAAAATCTAATAGATTATTTAATCAACGAGAGTATCTATAATTTGATTCTTTTTTTTTTTGATTAAAAAACGAACTAATTATTTTCATCGACATTAAAATACAATTTATTGCATCCATAGTTATTTTTGTTTTTACGAAGCGAGTATATGAATTGCGATATTTTACCGATCAAAATGATTGACTTTTCCTGTTGGTGATGTATCTTCAGGATGCCATAGATTTGTTGTGAATGACGATTCAAGAGGAACTAATTTATCTAAATTTTTGACATTTTGATTGATTAAATGTGGTGGATTGAATGAAAACGAAATTGCCGAATCATTTGTATTAAATCTTCGTTTTCTGCTTCGTCGTTTATTGCTATTGTATTTCGTTAGAGATATATTTTTTGAACGTTCATACTGCTGCCGTTGTGGTATAGAAGAATTTTTAATGTGATTTTTTGCATTTGATTTATGACGAACAATAAACCAAATTATTAAACAAATAATTACAATTATTGATATAGCACCAATGATACCAAATACGACAGCAATAATTATTTTATCGCGGTCGTCCATTTAATCATAGAAAGGCATGAATATAAATAATAGATCTGAAAAATTGAGATTCTATTTACAAATAATTGTGCCTGAATCTGAAGATTTCTTTTTTTTGTATGTTCTTCTTCTTGAGTTGAACAAGAGTATTAAATACCCAAACAAGAACCAGAAAAAGAAAGAGAAAAGAATAAAAAGACGAATGATTTGAGCTTAGTTAATGTGTGCGACAGTGTATTATGGTGACACTTTTTCTCTCCTCTATCCGTAGGCGTACATTTTTAGAGACACTCTTCGGTGCATGTACATTTTTTAAGTTGAACAAATTTAACTCATGTTCATGTGTGTGCGAGAAAAGGGAAAGAGAGAAAGAAAAAATTATTATACCATAACATAAAGCTAATGTTTGATGAATACAAATTAGAATAAGTTTTCAATATGTTCCTATTCGATCGAGCAAATACAAACAAGAAACCAATAACACGTGTTAATCGTACTCTCTTTTGACTTATGGTTTTGTCTAACGAAAAATATTCTCTATTTAAACTGGCAAAGCAGCATGAGTTTATTCGAGCAATTCGTTTATTTATTTTCTCAATTCCTTTTGTTTTTCTCTTTAAGTGAAAGAAATAACAAACACGAGTGAAAGCAAATAATAAAATAAGTAGTGCTCACATAATGTCATAGATGTATTCTGCAAAAATCATTGAAGGTTAAATTACTGTATAAATCGAAGAAAAATGAGAAGAAAAATAATTCGTGACGAATTTTCTTTTCTTCTGTATCCAATCGTACGACTTAAGTCTTAACAAAATGAGCTTGACAGAAAGTTATGCGCTTACCAATCGTTACATAACGAGATATAAATGAGCAACAACATGAAACAGTTTTCAATGCTGCTCAATAATTGATGTATTCATGATTGATTTTAGTTCGTATGTATCACTCATGTGACCTACAGCATTGCTGTTAGAGTTAGCTTTTTTTTCCTGATAATGAATAATTTCTTCTTAAATAAACAGAATCTATCTAAATTTCATTGTTTTTAGTTGCCCATCAACGAAAACATCTGTATTTTCGTTTCTATTTGTTTACTGTTGCCTGTAAAAAAAAATTCCATTCGATTTACTTTTTCTTTCTTTCATATTCCATACGTTAAATTTATTCGGGTTTTTGTTTTCATCAAGAAAAAGAACATGAAAATTAGAAACTCAAAATCATTTTCTTCATTGGTCATTTTGTTTTTTATCATTGTCACATAATGTTTTAACACCTTTTGCTATCAGTAGACCACCAAGTACACCTATAAGAGCAGTAGCCGCTGGCTTTAAATAATCAGAATAATTAGTTTCGTCCTTTTCTTCATCATTTGATTTTTGCAATTTTTTTATACGATCTTGAATTTGTTGATTGTAACCACTGGGACGTTCAGGAGTCGTTCTTCCATACTGTCGTTCAATTATATCACGTACAATATAATTTCCCGGTAGACTATCAATTGAATTATTGATTAAGTTTGATCGTCGACGACATATTGGGCCTATTGTAATCAATAGGTAATAGATATGAAAACTTCAATGTATGAGAATATTTACAGTCAATTGCGTTGACGATCTGCGATGTATTTGGCGATGATAGATGTACTTTTAGGCAATTGGCACAAAACGTATGTTGACAATCGAGAACTTTAGGATCATAGAAGATTTCTAAACAAATTGGACATTGAAGAATATCATCAAGATTGGAAGCAGTAGCCATGAGTAATTTGTATTTACTAAGCAAAAGAAATACAAAAGAATTTATAGTAATTGTTTATTTTTTAAATATTTTAAAATGTTATTCATAGAGCAAAAACGAATCAATAGTTGCGTTTAAAAAAACAAGTTTACAAAAACAAATATCTACTGAATTTGTGAGAAGACACTTTAACAGTCTCAAGATTTATTCTTTGTATATAATCTAGGACAATTATCGCTGTTCTTTTGACAAAATATTAACAAAATCTCGTAGCTTTACATGTTATATCAAGGATTCAAAAGACACATAGCCAACAAGCAAAAAAAGTCAAGGGATATGAGGAGAAATACAATCAAAATTTTGTATACTTATCTCTTCTATTTTAATATTATGTGTCTATATGTATTGAGGATTAGGATTCAACTGTTTATTTGAATAAGATGATAGGATGGCTTCTTTCCTCATGTTGTTATATAATATCGATTTAGAAATGTGCTTGAATGATAATTGAATTGCAGTAACCTTACCAAAGATTAGTTTCTGAGTTCAAAACCTCCACAGATATAATAAATCTATATGTAGGATGTTTGGACTATCTGAACGGAGCACACTACTTCATTAGAAACTGTTTCCGTATACTATCTTAACACGTGCGCAGATTATTATTTTGTGTTAGACCATAAACCACGACTATTCTCAACGATAACTCTTATAAAACTTCATTTTCGAAATCATTCATTCAAATAGATTACACTTACCAAGAAAATTAATGAATCAATTGAAAGATAATCATAATAATTTATTTAGATAAAATCTAAAATTATAAGAAAAAAAATTATATTTCGATAGATCTGACATGAAGAGAAAAAAATCAAGTATAAAGGCATGAAACTCATTGTTCATTATTATTCGGTGGTTTCAAATTTTGACCACCAAGAAATCCATCATTAATTTTTTTAATTTCATCGCGAGCGTTTTTAAACATTGTTGCAAGATTTTGTCCACCTGATGATTTATCAAGTACAAAACGACGTACAGCACCAAATGAACTTGCTGATTGTTCATTAATATTTGATAATTCAGCTGAACTATGACTTTCACGTAACGGTGATGAAAACTGAGACATATCAATTGTTTTCGATTTGGCAAGCGATGAGCTAGCAGCAGATCCCTAGCGAAAAATAAATATGACGAAAACAAAATGCAACAGATATTGTTTCTCAATGCAAAGCGAACCAATAAAAAGCAGCGAATCAATTTACCGTTGTCGATGTCGTGAAATCATTCATATCATCATCTTCATCATCAAGATAATCATTTTGTGTTTTATTCATACGAATAACTAAAATAGAAATTTTCATTCTTGAATAAATTTCCTAATATAAAATCTTTTCTATTTACCTGATTCGTAAGCTTCAGGATATTTTTTATTTAAACGTATTTTTAATATCCTTAAATAATATAGTATAAATAATAAAAACAAAAAAGTGAATGGTCTTTTTCTTATTACTTTATTCGTTTAGATATTAGATCGAGATCACTCTTCATTGTTGATAGGATATGAATATGACTGGAAAAATCTCGTGTTGCATCTAAATATCGTTTTGCTGATATTTTATTAATGCCATCTAATTTTTCATTCGTCTTATCTAATTGTTCAAGGCTTAAATTTCAAAAAGTTAGTAAAAAGAAAATTATCGAATTAAAATTTACAATGATCGTTGTACATCAAGTAGACCATGGGTATCTTGATTATTAACTTCATTTAAAAATAAATTAACAAATGATAGTGCAGGCGATGTACAAGATGAAGTAGCTGTATTTGTTGATGAAGATGGGAATGAATCAACACTTACATCCATCAATAAAGTAAACAATCTAAAAACATGATGACCTAATAAACCTATGATACTTTGAAGTTAATGATCCCATATGAATTAAGAGAGAGAGAGAGAGAGAGATAGAGAGGGAGAGAGACGAAAAATAGAAGAAGTTAGTTTATCTAGAAGTGTAATCAACCCTCAAAAGTTTGCTAGACTTAAGATAATATTGTTCTGTTTGTATATTGTGTTCTTTATATTGTAAATGGAAGTTTGTCTTTCCAATCGAAATTCAATTTTATTCAGGTTTTGATACTGATAAATCGTCATTTAATATATTTTTATCAACAAACATTTATATCCATATTAAAATATATGACTTGTTGTAGTTCACTTTTATAATGATGTTTTATCATAAAAAACCTAAAAGCCAATAGAAGATACGACATTGCTATACAGCGCCATCTACGAGTACTAAAGAAATTATAACCCAGGAGAATGAATCCTAGCCTAGAATCCGATGAGTTCCGATCGGTTCCTATTGGAATTCGACGGGCCTCTTCGGAAGGCGCAAGGAAACTATCGGATTATCGTCGGATTCCTGGTTCCGGAATCGATATCGGATCCTAGTATCGGAAACTGATAAAATCCGACATCAACCGTCAATCGGAACCGGAAATGCTTCGGATTTCATTGGTTCCGACAATTGGAAATACGACTGTCGGATCCGACATTGATTCCTCAACCAGGAATCCAACGGGATTTCGTCGGATGGTAGGGCGCCATAGAATCCGATGAGATTCGGTATCGGATTGATTCACCTGGGTATATCTGAAAAGCTCTCACACACAATACAGTAAAATCTGTGAATTGAATTTGATCAAGAATTGTTTTAGTTTTGATGAAGTTGGATGTTCAATCGAATTACAGAATATATATTTTTTATTTATAAATCATTAATCTTATGTAAATATATTACAATCAAGCAGAAATTAAATGATTTCTATATGAAGTATTAACATTCAAGTTTTACAATACATTTTAAAATTAAAAGTTAAGGAGAATCAAATATTTTTAATTGATAACTGTAATTCTTATGATCAATACGGTATTGTTTAACTAGAATACATTAGTTGCATCACATAATTATCATATGTCAAAGAAAATTCACCGCTGATCTAACAGAACTATAGGATATGGAACTTCTACCCAGTGTTTCCAATAGAAATCTAGAACAAAATGTACATGTACACTTTGATTATATATACAAAGTGTATTTGTACACTTTGCTTTTAGCGCCAGAGTGTACCAAAAGCAAGTTTGTAAAATCTAAAAAGTACAAAATAATGTTATGTTTTGTTCACAAAAAATATAAACTATCGGGAGCGCCAGGTGAAATGAGCTTCTCAATATTTTGCCCATAACTTTTTCAATTTTCATTCTCTGAACTTTAACTTTTCCTCAGAAAATCCGCCCTTTACTTCTCTACGAAAGCTAAGTTAGAATTCTATCTATCAAAAGCTAAGCGAAATTTTTTTAAGCAGAACCTTCGACTCATACAAAATTGCCAACTGTTACAGCTCAAAATTATTGCTTCAGATTTTTTTCGTTGGCTAATAATGACAAAAATCAAATAATATAAGTATCTTGTAGCTGTTGAGAAGCTCTATCGATGGACGATAACTGGACAATTCTCACGCTTATCCTTGCGACATACTCAAAATATCTTCTCTTTCAGATTTTCAAAACTTTAGCTCTTTCAATCTGCATTTACCGTACTTCTAGGAAAAGAGGTATAGCTAAGTCAAAATAGCATATTTTGGGTTCGTTTATTTTTCATTCTGATGGGAAATGAATGTTGTATCAGATTCAGCAGCAAAAGTTCACATTTGATTACTTTCTTCGATTCAGCTCGCGCAAAATATCCGATTTTAGTCCCTTTACATAAGTTTTTTAAATGTTAGAAAATGATAAATTTTGTTGTTTTCAAATTAGTGTGAAAGTTGGCACCTTTCTATGTGCCAGATGTTCTGCTTAAAAAATGTTCGCTTAAGTTTCTATAGAAAGTTTTGTGATTCATTCTAGTACAGAATTTAATGGTGGATCTTTTGAGGAAATGTTGAATTTCAGAGAATGAAAATTGAAAAATTTATCGGCAAAATAATGAAAAACTCATTGCATCTGGCGCACCCGATAATACTTGATAAATAAATAAATGGCACATATATGTACTAACATACATAAAGAAAACAAACTCACATTGATATTGATATTAGTGAATATAATATAAACAGTTTTACCGATTCTAGAATCAAGTGTAAATTTTTTTAGCAAGATGTACACTGTACACTTTGTTTTTATGAGCAAAGTGTAAATCAGAGTGTACATCAAAGCTAGCAGCTGTTCTGTACATTTTGCTTCTGCTGTGTACACCTGCTATTGGAAACACTGCTTCTACCAACTACCACCCTCATATTCACCGTAAGATAGAGACCAAGGAGGACTACTTGGAACAGTTTCCAGGGCGAATCGGGTGTCAACTTCACTGACGTCTAAACATGAACTCATGTCAAGCTCTGAGGTCAACTTAGTCTTTACCGTTAAAAAATAAACGCATCGATGTAAATGTTTCATTCATGTCGTATCTATTCAGTTAGGTAAGATATTATTGTTGTCAATAAAGCCATCAAAAGTTTTTCGCAATTGTTATTATAATCACTTGATAATAAATAATTTAGTCGCTTATATCAACTGATGACAAGTATTTATCTAAAGTGAACAACTAATGTTTTTATTTTTCATGTAATATGATCATTATGCCCTTGATTTTTAAAAATATGAAACGTGAAAAAATCAACACAAGCCGACCTCTTTCGCTTGACATTATCGAAAGAATAATCAACATAGCCAATGTAAATAATAAATCTTTTTCTGTTCTGTTCTTCTGTTCTGTACGATAAATCGCATGGAAATATGTACCAAAACTTTGCTGGGATACTAGTCTAAAAGTATATTTAGTAACAAAAATCCTATATTTTTAATTTTCATTATTCATTAATGATTCCCGGTGTGATTAATTTGCAAAGGTTAACTTAAATTGAAACAAAATGATCTTTGAATAAATTATAATTCCTTCACAGATTGTTACAGTCAACAACGGGTGAAATTGAAAGTGTTGTAGTACCTGAACTAGATAATTTACTCAAACTTGATTCATATCTTGAACCGTATCAAGATGAAATTCGACGACGGTAAAATAAATCTCTTAATATCAGCAATTAATCTTTTGTATTTAGTTATTATGTCTTTCAAAACATTCTTAAACGACTTGAAACTGAAGAACAAGGTATCGACAATTTTACATCTGCATATAAACATTTTGGTATTCATGTTAATCCTCAAACAAATGAGATAAATATTAAAGAATGGGCACCTGGAGCAAAAGCAATGTATATCCGTGGAGATTTTAGTTTGTATTTAAAACATAATATACACTTCGCTATTACGGTAGTCTTTTTTACTTTTATAGATAATTGGAAAGAACGAGAATATCCATTTACATGTGATCAATGGGGTGTATGGCGAGTGACAATTCCACCGTTGTCCGATGGATCTACGACTATTAAACATGGGCAAGCAATTAAAGTAGACATGAAAACATAAATCTCATCTGATGTAAATTGTGGGCAAATTTTTATTTTAGTTACTTCTTGAAATCGGTAATGGTCAATTAGTTGATCGTCTTTGTCCATGGTCACGTTATGTACAACGAGCAGAAAAATCGTCTGTTTATCATGGTGTATTTTACAATCCTCCGATTGATGAAATTTATCAATTTAAATATTCTCAACCAAAAAAACGTGATCGATTGAAAATTTACGAAGCTCATGTAGGGATTAGTTCACCGAAGCAAGAAATTGCTACGTACGAAAATTTTCGGGTTAATGTTATTCCTCGTATTGTTAAACAAGGTCTATTTTTAAAATTGAACTTTACAATTCTTTTGAACAAATTTTCATATATAGGTTATAATACAATTCAAATAATGGCTATTATGGAACATCCTTATTATGCTAGTTTTGGTTATCAAGTAACAAGTTATTTTGCTGCATCAAGGTTTTTAATAAAATGAATGCATCGGTTTTTATTAGTTTACTTTATTTTCTAGTCGGTATGGTACACCTGAAGAATTAAAAGCATTAATTGATGAGGCGCATAAATATGGCTTAGCTGTGCTACTTGATATTGTTCATAGTCATAGTTCTACAAATGTAGTGGATGGACTTAATATGTTTGATGGTACAGTTGGTTGTTTCTTTCACGGTAGTGCACGCGGTTATCATACCCTTTGGGATAGTCGATGTTTTAATTATTTAGAGTAAGTTTCTAAATTTTAGAAAAAATAAATCAAGACAATACGAATGAAAGCCGAATTTTTTGTTTGATTTATATTTTGCTGAGGAAACATTCAATTGGCATCAGATAATATTGTTATTGAAAAAACTAATAAGTTTAAATTCTGAAAATCTGAAATAAGAAAGACTCGATAAAGAAAATTAGTTTCATTGGCTTTAGTTATCTAAAAATTTAGCTCTTAAAACTGTTATATTTTCTATGTTTTACTCGTGTAAATGTCCTGGTAATCTTATTTTTGTTCCTGATGTTCGCAACTTCAAGTTCAATGTTGTTATATTTAAGCTTCGCAGTCGTATAAAAGATTCGATAACATCTGCGGACACTAGGAAAGTATAAGTAATCATAAACTATGAAAATTAGACGATTACTCAAACATTCACTGAGAAAACAACGTCTCGATACTATAAATCCCATTTTCAATGACTATGACATATAACCAGCAGTTGGCAAGCGCGATAAAGTGCTCATCCAATTTCCTGTGATTTATCAAACTGCACATTCAATTTGAAGATCAAGCGAATGCAATGAGTTTTTCTTGTGCGTACTGAATAGCTTGCAAAAACACTTTAAAGAAATTATTATTTGTTTTTCTGTGACAATAGATCATTCATCATACTTGTTGTTAAAATTGTCGTTCATATGTGATTTACTAAAGCTTCACTGGAAACCCTATGATTTATTGCGGCCATTTCGTCATTTTTCCTCACCTATGAAATAGACATAGCACCATTGTTTTCTTTTTCTGCACGTTAGTGCTCAAACATGATCCTTTCAAGAGGTACAAACCGGTTCCGGTACAAAGCGATTACAAACTACCGGAAAAAAAAGTCGCAGACTTTCCGGTTTGAAACGCTGCTTTGTATGCGATCAATTTTCAGTGTTTTCCTGTCGGATATGTTGAGTTTCCGATACGTTTCAATAGAAATTCGACTATGAAGTCATCGATCTGAACCTTGTGATTAGAATTCAAGATATTATTCATGGCTAATGTAAAAAAAAAAATCAGTCCTACAACTGGAGTTAACTCAATATGAATAATCACCTTTCGTTGAACTAATTTCTGAATTAATCGAATATTTAAATTTTCAACAAGAACTTTTATCATTCTTTTTCAATTTTCATTATTCTACTTATGTATGTTTTTATTTCTCCTAGACGTGAAGTAATGAGATTTCTTCTTTCCAATATTCGCTATTGGTTAGAAGAATTCAAATTTGATGGTTTTCGATTCGATGGTGTTTCGTCAATGCTTTATCATTCGCATGGCATTGGTAATAAATGATTTCGTTGATTTCATTCAAATAATTTTCTTTTCTTTTAATAGCACATAGCTTTTCTGGTTCATATGATGAATACTTTGGTTTAGCAGCTGACACTGATTCGTTTAATTATCTTCAGTTAGCGAATTATGTTTGTCAAACATTTTTTCCAGACTCAATAAGAATCGCAGAGGTATGTTTCATAGTGATTAAAAGATGAAGAACTTTCATGTATAAATTTTATTCCGAAGGATGTCTCAGGCATGCCAACATTATGTCGACCCATTGCTGAAGGTGGTGCCGGTTTTGATTATCGTTTAGCTATGGCTATTCCAGATGTTTGGATTAAAGTTTGTTCTATTCTATCAATATAATTAAATGAATATATTCTGTCAATTTTTCAAGTTATTAAAAGAAAAAAAAGACGAAGATTGGCATATGGGAAATATAACATGGGCATTAATCAATCGCCGAGCATCAGAGAAAAATATAGCCTATGCTGAGAGTCATGATCAGTCGATTGTTGGTGATAAAACTATTGCACAATGGTTGCTAGACGAACAGATTTATAGTAATATGTCAATTTTCGACGAACGAACAGGAGTTATTGACCGTGGCTTAGCATTTCATAAAATGATTCGTTTATTAACATATGCATTAGGAGGAGAAGGTTGGCTTAATTTTGAAGGTAAATTTATAAATAATAAAAGCATAGTTCTTGGAAGAGTTTTTTCTATTGTAGGTAATGAATTTGGTCATCCTGAATGGCTTGATTTTCCTCGAGTAGGAAATAATGAAAGCTATAAACATGCTCGTCGTCTTTTCTATTTATGTGATGATGAAAATTTAAGATTTAAATATCTTAATGCATGGGATAAAGCAATGAACGTCCTGGAAGAAGAATACAAATGGTTATCAGCGCAGAATACAGTAAGGGAATTGAAACTCAAAATGAGATCATAAAACTATTAGATACAAAACACGTTACTTCTATGCAGGATATAGATGTTACTCTTGTAATAATTTACGTGTAAATTCTTCCGTAAATGAAATCACGGAAATAGTTACGTGTAGAGACGATATTCAAATCATTTCAGAGATGACAATGCACAAAAATAATTACATTTCCTGAAGTCTTACACTAAGGAAGTCATTTGAAAATATCGAGTAATGACATAATAGGAACAACGCTTTGGCTATGAGAGGAAATGAAACATGCTTAAGTAATCAATAGAGAATTATGATATCTATGAATGCTCATTAGCATCTATACACATTTTTTAGTGCATTAGTCGACGAATCGAAGCTGATAAAACAATAGTATTTGAACGTGGTAATCAAGGATTAATGTTTGTATTTAATTTTCATGGCGATAAAAGTTTTCCTGACTATCGTATTGGATGCGGTCAAAGTGGAAAGTAAAAATAATATTTGATTTTGATTATAATCGTAAGATTTTCTATTAGATATAAAATTGTGCTTAATTCGGATGCAAAACTATTCGATGGTCATGATAGAATCAATAGTGAACAAGTATTTTGTACGGAAAATGTGTGTTGGGATGATAGACCATATTCGTTTAAAGTAATGTCAAATGAATCATTAGTTTGTTTTCAATATTAATTGTTTTGATTTAGATTTATGCTCCAACTCGTACTGTATGTGTTCTTGCTTTGGTTGACAATAAAAAATGATGAAATATGAACTACTTGCGTTTTTTCATCTTGCCGAAACGCGGATACAAAGTCTCTTATTTGTTTAATACAACAGAGATGAACTTCGATTAGCGTACGCAATCATATCAAATCCTGAACTCGACTTTTTAGCTTGTTGTGAAAATTTTGTGATTGAAAACTTGAATCGTTATATTCATGTTTTTTGCACTTCTGCTGAATTTTAAATCACCTGAGTCAATGGTTTCAGTCAGCCAATAAGGAATAAAAGACGTAAATGATCCGAATCAATCCCTATTAATATTTAAAAATCATGATGTATTTATCACGCGAAAGAAATTGCTGTGCACAGATTCAAGCAGTATACAGTTGTTGACATAGCAAAAAGATGAAATTTATCAATTTATGCCATGGGTAAGTGATGATAATCGTAATAGATTATAACCAGAAAGAAAGCTGGAGAAAAAAGACAGCTATCTTAAATTCAATGATGTTGCTTGTTAATCCACCATTGTCGTCCATGAGACGTTAGTTACCATAGTAAAGTATATTGTAGATAGCAGCCATGCTAATCTATCTGGGGAATGGACACTTCCATACGCATAGGATTCATCATAGGATATATAATTGTCTTTCAGTATTCTAAAAGAGAATCGAACGCCGATGGATGAGAGAACATAAGAGATTCTGACTTTAAATCTTATTTTACAAAAGTCAAATACTTTTTCGTATCTCCACATTAACAAATAATTATCATATTTTCTTCATCAATCGATGCATTATTTATTATTCTTTGGTAAGTCTAAGTAACACTTCTGACAACATATACAATCAGTCCTGATCGATGTCTTTTCATGGCTTTATCAGTCATTTGTTAAAAACGAATTCAAATATGAGAGAAGCGTTGATAATTATTCTTTCTGAACTTATCAAAATGATCTATCAATTCATCATGTAATGGTATTTAAAAAATCTACTAATTCGTTTTACGATATGCTTAAATGCGACAGACTAATACCACTTTCTTCATATTGGATTTTTATTTTGTCCAAAAAAAAATTGGTTATGTAACGATTGCGTCAAGAAAGATCATATCAAACAAATAGTTACACAAGTCATAAATAATTATCGAAACTGATGATTTTGATTTAAAAATAAAAAAGAGATTAATCTTCAACATTTTTAAATTGATACTTTAGTAGGGCAATTTGAGTTTTAATTAGAACACAATACCACAATTCCTTAAGCAACTTTGTCGAAGCATTGCCCTAGTGAATCCCTAGAGAGATTTAAGGGATTTCCTTAGAGACCTAATATAAAAGAATAACAACGAACTCATAAGAAGCTTTGATATACGCTATCGTTTATTGCTTCATTCGCTGGAGCCTGTCATAAATGTGTAGAACAATCAGTTCTTCTCTTGCACAAGCATAAAAATAAAATTTTCTCTTCAATCCTATCTACCAATGAAGTTCCAAGTGTATTCGTGTTAGAAAAGAAAAGAACGAATGTAAATTTTTTTTACAAACTCATACATACGAATCTCTTATTGCAATCTATTTCAATACGAAGAGTACACTAATGTACTTCTTACTATTGCAGTTATTACTATTATATAAATCGAAATCGAATATAATCGATTTTGTAACCTTACACTTGCAATGCCATCATTCTTGAAACAATGAAATTAGTCGCCAAAATGAATCCGAGTTTAATTCCATAGAGATTAATAAAATTCTACAATGACGTACAAGACAGTGCGACTAATTTTTGCTTGCGCTTAATCAGTGGTAACAAAAACATAGTAATGCGTAAAAATAACAAGTAATATTATGCGTATGTTAATTCAAAAAGAACATTATTGGTTTGTTTGCGATCTCATAATTCAAACGGTAGAATAAAATTGCTAGGCGAATGAAAACTTAGAAGTTAGCAAGAAGCCATATGACAAGCAATTGTATATCTTCATTAATGATTGCAATAATTTATTTTTATTCTGATCCTGAATTTCCTAAGGTTTTTTCTATTATGTCAAAAAATTGATGGATTTGATTTTGCGTCACGCAACCACAAATATAAATATAAATAAAAAAAAACTTGTCTTTGGTCTGAATGGTGTCTTAGATGTTCTCGATCAATTTAGATGAAGAAAAAATGTTTCCCTTTCGTGTTCGACAGAAAATTGGCTGATTATCCTTAGTAAATAACGGCAGTGTTTCACATCTATAACTGCTACTATGGATACGTTTACAATAATAATAATGTTGGGAGCTAATTTTAAATTTCTTGTTGCTATATTTTTGTTAACATGTGTCCTAATCTATTAATAAAAAGCATTTACACGAGCCATCGTTTTGCGTTGGCCGTACGTGTATTTTACTGGTGACATATGTGCAAAATGCATTCACGCTATTCCAGAATAAAGATTGCGCGTCATGTAAATAGTTGTATAGGTTGACCTAAGAATTACAAGTGTGTCTTTTAGTCTCGTATTCACACACAACACACACTTTCTCTCAGTCTATTCTTCATATAAGTATATGAAATATTATTGTTATTTCTTTTTACTGAAGATTCACGATTGAACTCGATGACTGAATATATAGAGCGTAAGAATTTCTATGCTCGATATAAGGTTAACTCAATTTAAAACTAAGTATCATCGCGCACAACTATTCTTTACATGAATGTTATAAACTATTTTTATTTGACGGTCGAAATCGAGTTTTGTGTTGAAAATTTTTTCTCTTCCTGATATTCTAGAAGAAAATATTGCTAAAAAATTATTTTGTAAAACTAAGCTGGCGGCGAGCACAATTCAAATAGATAACTTTTTCTATTTCGAGAAGTTGTTTTTATTTAAAAATATCAAATGAAAAACTCCGAGAAAAACCATATAGTAGTCAGCAATCATATTACTGCAGCTTGCTAATCGTGATAAAAGCTATAGAATTCAAGCTACGTAATTATTCAGTGCACACTATGTACAATAAACTGCTCAAGAATTGCATAAATTTTGCTTTTGTCGAACGTAAGAGAGCGATTAATTTTTAAATCGCTTGATAACGAGTGTGGTACCCTTTAGAACTATCAAAATTACATAAGAAAATATCCTTGTATTGAGCATGATTATTTGCTAATGCCTATTATGGTCTAAAATAAAAACGAGATGAGGAATAAATGCAATTGATTCCATCATTTATATTTATTTTATGTAACACTCATCGTTTTTATTTTTATTTTCTAGCACTTATTAATTTTATTCTTGTAGAAATGAAACAAAAAAAAGAAGAAGAAATGATTGAAATATTAGGTAAGCTATATTGTTAACTTCGATGATGTAATCTTACAACGATTCTCTTTTTATTATTAAGTTACATTTACGCAAGCTCTATTTTTTTGCTTGTTTACAACAGACTTCACTCTTCTGTTTTTGTAATTATTCTAGAAGAAAAATGAAGCCTTTTTTCTTTTTTTTTCTCTTTACGCTCGTTCTCTTGGTGTAATATGTAATATATATATATATATATATTGTCCCTTTCACCATCATTACAGTTCAAGGTCCGTTCAGGGTTACTTTTTCGTGAATATATATTTGAACAGCAGATTGCATGAGAAGAAAAAAAAGCAGAAAATGTGTATGTAATCAAGGTAAGAGTGTCAAATAAAACAAAAAAGCAATGAAAAAGAAAGAGAACGCACTATTTTGAAAATGGAAGTATAGTATCCAATTTAATACGAAAACGAACGTTTCGAATAGTTGTTCAAGGCTATTGAATACACATGCATATATCTTAAAGCCTTGAGTGATGCTCGATCAACAAGTTCTTTTTTTTCTTCTTCTTTGCTTTGTGTATTCGTTTCTTGATTAAATCACATAGAGAACATTCGATTGCGTCATACACATTCTTTGTATAGTCGTTCGTTGATGATTGCATTTGTGTATTTTTGAGAGAGAACGAGAAAAGAAGAAGATAGAAAGAAATAGAGAAAGCAATATTTGTTCTTGAACACACATCATCGCGCTATTCTAGAAAAGCAAGAAAAGAAGAAAATACCAGCATCAACAATGAATAGTAGCAATAGTATCTTCAAGCCTTGAAAGCCTCGTTGCCATCATCATTGTTGATGTTACTGGCACATTGAAGGTTGATTGATCGTCGTTATATTTTATGTATGTATACGCCTAAAACGAGTTTAACCTTGTCGATATGATATAGAACAATAAGATTCCCAAAATTCAACAAATCAAAGTGACCTTGACCGAACGTTGAGATTTTTCTTTCATCTTATTCCCTTGTATACAGAAATTCAAGGCAAGTAAGGAAGGTCGCGTATGTTTTGGATGAGAGATCAAATGACTTCGTTTATCATTATTCGTTTTGCATAATGTTTCCTATCACACATATAGTATTAAGTCAATCTATTGAAGTCAAATTTACAAATGTGATATATTTCTCTTTTCGTTTCGTTTTCTACAAGTAAAATAATTCGAAAATAAACGTACAGTTTACTCGAATATTTATTTATAGATGAAAACAACTAACTATTATGATAGTTGATGAATAAAATTGACTACAGTTATTATTTGTCTATAGGATGAGAATCTGCGTGCTGTATGGCGAATGTTTTTTCTAGATAATAGAAATTGAGTTCATTACATTCCATCTATCCTCTCTATCTATGGTTATGTAAGATGAACAAGTAATAGCATATCGTATATCTTTCGAAAGAAGAATAAGATAGAAAAAAGTCTTAGATTGAGTTCGAAGGTTAATTCAAAATTCTATGCGCATTTATTTATCTCAAATATAGCCGTTTTTTTTTTCTTGTTTTCAAAGATCTCAAATAGATATATAATATTCATAATACTCTCGAATGTGTCGGAACGACATTGACGTGTTATTTATATTTAAAAATTAATTTAATCTATATTAAATTTAATTGCTATTGACGTGAAACAAATGGAGAATTGAACGCGTGGGGAGAAGAACATAAGTAGAAAGCGAGAAAACAAAGAAACTTCTTTTTATGTCATGCTTTTATTCACTTTTGATGTCTTTTCTTATTCTTGCGTGCTGTAGATCTGTTGTGGAATGATAATATGAACTAAAAGTAGGAGGTAGGCGTTTACTCATTATTAATTATTTTTCTTCTTCTTCTATAAATGACAACTGTTGTTGCAGAATAATAATCTTTAGCCTACGCTAATCTAGTGTTGTTCAATTATAAATAAAATTTTACGAAGTTGCCATGAAGCGGATTAGTATTTTTTTTATTAATGCTTCTCTATATCTTTTTTTTCCGAATACTACTGAAGGATCATGACATAGCGGATTTTATATGGCTCAGAAATTAAGGTGTTTAAATTCGCTATAAATAATTTCCCCTTTCTTTTTCTTTTTTTATTTATTTAACGTGATTATTTCTCAGCAACGCAAATGAATATAAATAGAAAAAAGGTAATTTATTCGTTATATGTTTTTGTTTTTATATTTTTTTCATTTTTTATGAGTGCAAGCGTTCATTTAGATGAGATCGAAGAGTATTTTAGTGTAAGTTTCCTTTTCTAAAAATAGTTGTTTATGAAAATTAAGTTTGTTTTGCTTTCTTTGACTAATGATTCATTACGTAGCAACAGTCATAAGCAAAAAAATCAACGGTTTATTTGTTAATCATCTGTACTTCATACCGAGTTTTTCTCGTTTTGCCTTATTCACTGTTGGTGATTACTAGCAGAGTATGTGCGTAGGAAAAAAGCATATGTTGTATGTATTTTACTATAGAAACAAGAAAATAGAAGAACGCGTATATACTTCATATCATAATATCTTATGTCAATAATAAAAACAGGACGCTTGCTCATACATACGCCCACTCAGCGTTACGTAATATTGACAACCTTGTTCGCTTCTCGCATTCAACAGCTAGGTTTTTTTTTCTTCTTTGCTGTCAGTGTATACTAGGTAAAAGAGAGATTTTTGTTCTGCTCAAAGATGCTGTTTGTGCGCATCTGATGCATATATATATATATATAACTAGTATGTATATTTGTATGGAAGAGAAAAACGTACATGCGTTTGGTCGAGATGCGACAGCGATAATGTGACAATACCACATAAAGAAAAAAAAAAGACGTAGAGAAAAAAGCCTTGTACTTTTAAGCATTAGGATAGGATGTATTGATGTGATGATTTCTCTTCGCTCATATACACATACTGTGCCCTTTCGGCAAAGAATCACAGATATGTATAAAAAATATCTATCCAAACAAAATAAACAAACATCAGGCAATTGATTACTAGGTGCTATATTGTCCAAGATTGCCTTTACTATTTCTATTCATGAATCTATTCTATTAGCATTATAGAATACAACCCCCTTCTTTTTTTTTTCATTTGGTTTAAGTCTTTGAGATAAACTCAAGAGAGACCCTCATATTAGATGAATCGTTTGTTCTCTGTCAGATGTCATCTTGTAATTAATTTTGAATGTTGCTGTTTAATTTCCACCCGAGTGTACTCAAATGCTGATATTGTACATTCGTTCGCAATATGTAGTAACATTTGTTTATTTTTTTCTTATGAGATGATGATGATGATAATGATGATGTAAAGAAAGCGAATGAGGTGGGACATATGCGGAATAAAAGAATAACAAAATGAATGTATTGTATAATATTTTTCATTCGTTTATATGAAGTTCTTGCTTTCATCGACACATTTAACTAATAGGATATTTTAGGGTTCTTTTTTTGCTTTTTTCCTCTTCTCCTTCTTTGTAAGCATGAGTAAACTCTTTGAACACTATTTTGTTTTACGTAAAATGATTTCCTTTTTTTCTTACACTCTGACGCCATGTTTTACTTGTCGTAAACTTTTGCGGTCAGGCTTATCGCTCTCATCAAAAAAAAAATAAATTGTACGATGACTTTTGTTGCGCATATATGTAAGAATACGAGAGAGAGAGAGAGAAGTCGCGTGTTCCTTTTGTTTTCGGCCGCGCCGTGTAAGCAATGCGCAAAAAAAGTATGAGAAAGAAATGTGCATCGACGTATGCTTGAACACATAATAAAAAAAAAATGAGGAGCGCGCTCGTTGGCGGAATGCATCATCGGACGACGCTCTCTGTGATGGTGTTTTTGCTCTCTCGTCGTTTCCATGCATGCAATACGAGAGAAAAAGACAAAAAAAAACGAGTGCGCACAAGCGAGCGATAGAAGGTAGAAGGGTCAACTTTTTTTTCTTCTTCACTCCCTTTTTCTCTTCTTCTGCCAGTAGTGCAGCTAAGGGTGACATTTTTACTATATCCATTTCGAGAGACCCCAGAGAAGTTGAACTCTCTTTCCTATAATATTTCTTACGTAATTGAAATGGTTATATTTTTCGATCAATACACATACTCATGCGTTCATGCATACATAACACCAGATGGTTCCCACGAGAAAAAAAGACGATGAATTTCTTTCGGTCGTTTCTTTTTTTTTCTCATTCTTTTTTACATTTCCAGATGCTTTGTAAGTTAGCAGTCATTGGCGGCCAAATGGTCAGATAGTAAGTAGTGCCGACCATGCATCATTCTCGTCAATCTATTGATGTACCAGTCGTTGTTGATGATGACAACGATGACGAACTATCGAATCATCATTATATTCCATCAAGTAATGGCGATTATTCATCATTAATAGTTGATTCGCCACCAGATACAATGTGTCATCGAAATGTTTACACAGATCGATCACCATCGCCAACACCCTCAATAACCCGAACATCTCAAACAACAACACCTCTTCGTCCAACTCGTAGACGTTTTTCGTATAGTACTTCACCATCCGATTCAACTGGCTCTGTTAATAATGTCCATCGTGATCGTTTACGTTTTAATACATGGCCACGTCATCGAAGGGAAAAACGTGATATATTTGCTGAATATGATAAACGTTTAGCTAAAACAGTTATACAAGAACTTGGCATTGGTATAAATAAAACTTATCGTAACCCATGGGGTAACCTATCCTATGCTCAATTGATTACACGTGCTATTGATAGTAGTCCATGGAAACGTTTAACATTAAATGAAGTTTATGAATGGATTATTAAATTTGTACCATATTTTAAAGATAAAATCGACGCTAAAACAAGTTGGGGATGGAAGGTAATTATTTAAGAAATATTAGAAGAAAATAAAAACCACGTTTTTCTTCTTTCGTTTTGTATACCATCGTAAACTATCTTTTTTCTTTGTCTCTATAGAATTCAATTCGACATAATTTATCTTTACACAATCAATTTATACGTGTACCTATTATATCATCATTATCAAAAGGTCCAGTTAAATATGTTTGGACAATAAATCCATCATTTAAAAACAATTCACCGTATAAAAAATACAGTTTAAAACGAAAACGTGCCGCTGCCGCAGCAGCCGCAGCCGCAGCTGCGGCTGTTTCAAATCTTAATTCCTCATCAACATTATCACACAATTCTGAACAGAATTTAGAATCTAATTCATCATCAGCAACATCTTCAACGAATAATTATCATCGTCATTCGGCAATATCTGTTACAAAACCTACTCGTTTATTAAATGAACATTCACATAGTAATGGCTCATCACCAACATTAAATCAATTGTCGGTTGCTGCTGCCATGATGTCAGCTGGAGTTACTGATCCTGCTGCCTATCGAGCATTTTTAAATTCTCAAGCAGCTACAGCAGTTATGCTAAATAAACAAAAACAACACCAACAGCAACAGCAGCAGCAGCAGCAGCAGCAACAACAGCAATCTGCAACACAGCCAACAACATCTTTATCCCATCGACATAATACAACACCGTATACACATGAATCAGGTCTTCCGATTCCAAAAAAAGTTGCACTCGGAGCAGATCGTTATAAACAACAACAACAACAACAACAGCAACAGCAACATGCTGAATGGCTTTTATCTTCCTATAGACAACAATCACAATCGTATAATACAAATCAACATCAATCATTAAATTCAAATAAAAATATAGTTAATCAACAACGTTCAACGTATATGCCATCGGCACCACCTCCACCTATAAATACACGCATTAATTCCGATATGAATAATTTACCTCCAGCATTACAAAGACGTGGTAGTTCACCACCCACATATTCGTCAGCTGCTGCAGCTCAAAACAAACTATTAGCACAAACGAAATTTTGGCATGCTGCTGTTCAAGCTGCTGCTCAAGCTCATCAACAACAGCAATATCATCAGCAACAACAACAACAACAAACGTCCAATAATTCTATCAATGAACTTCAAAATTATATTAATCGTGCTAATACAAATAATGGAAATCATAATAAAATGACTTCATATTTAAACACTGAGGCAATGAAAAATTTATCTACAAATAATTCTCTTGATGAACAACTTCAGTATAGAAATGATCCGCGTTATAAATTAATGCATTCGTCATATCCAAATGCGATGAATGGTTCTCTACCATCACTAAATATAGTAAGACAAATAAATCCTCAAAATAATGCTTCAGCAGCACTCAATCCACAACAACAGCAACAAGCTGATATGCTTGCTGCAGTTTATCATAATTATCGACGACGTTCCAGTGGATTTTCATCAACAACAAGTCATGGTGGACCAAGTGATGATGAAAGTGATGAATATATCCCGCCAAGAAAAGATTCCGTAGGATATATAGATCTTCTTTGGAAAAAAAAGAAAGCAAAGATTAATTTTCATTTTTTTTTCTCTTCTTCTTCTTCTATAGTCGACATCAAATGCATCAAGTGGTTATGAATCAGGCTTAGCGACAAGTCGTCAATCACCACCCACATCATCATCGATTCGTACAGGCTCAGGATCATCAATAACATCCGAAGCATCATCATCGTCATGTTATTATAATTCTAAAAATGGTAGAAGTCATTTGAAACAACGTTTAGCAAAAATCAATTCGAACGGCAATGATATGGACATCGATGATAATCAACAATTAGCATTGAATTCAGTTGGTGGTTATGTCGATGATCTTATGGAACGTATACGTAAAATGCCGCCAAAAAAACGTTCAAAATTCTATCAGATGCTTGATGAAGAACGTTTAAAAGATCTTAATAATAATAATCAACATGATCATGGAAAAAGTAAAGCAATCAATCGTGATGATGAACACGGCTCAATAATGAGTAGAACAATGCCATTGGTAGCTGCTGAAATGAATAGTGATGAAGACGAAGATCGAACATTAATCGAAATATCATCGAATTCTTCGATTATCAATGACGAGGACGAACAAAAATTAAAGCAACAATTTTTAGGATTAAACGAAAAAAACTATGAAGAACTTCTTTCAATGGGTGTTCCATTAAAAGTTTTAAAAGCTATTGCGCTGCACAATCAACAACAAGTACAAGCGCATAGTAATAATAATAATAATAATAATAATAATGCTCAACTATCAAATTTTTTAACAAGTAAATGTACGGTTTCATCAACAAATGCTTCAATAGATGATAAGCGTTTGTTAAATGCACGCACAATACTTCGAAGAATTTTACAACAACAAGAACAACATGAACAACAACAACATTCAACTAATGATAAATCATTGCCGGAACCAATGGATTATTCAACCGATGAAGAAACTGGTATCATTGAAGATGAGGATGATGATGATGACGAACATCAATCATCGTCCAACGCACCTCATCATGGAAATAGCGTTCGATCGAATAGCCATAATCCTGTGCCTGTTTTACTCAATTCAAATGATATTTCATCGTTATCACCATTAACATCTATCTCATCATCGCCGGATCAAAATGATGTTCATCGTCAATCAAGTACCAATTCATTAAGCCGACCATCAAGTACACCTGCTGCTCTTGTTTCATCTGCATGCTCAGTCTAGTGGTGGTGGCGGTGGTGGTGGTGGTTGCTACTACTACTACTAGGTGCAGGTTATGTTTTCTTTTCTGATTATTTCTTCAGGGACTTTTTTTCTTACCTACTGCTAACTGTGCAACTATCTATCTATTATTTCTTATTTTTCGTTCTCTCGTGTTCTAAACGCAAAAGAAGAAAATCAACTAGCCATCATCATCATTGTCGTCGTTATCTTGTGCGCTTGCTCAGCGTGTCTTTTAAAAGACAGAAAACAAAACATACAAAAAAAATATATTCATCTGCTTAGCAGTTTCTTTTAAAGCCATTTCTGTATATACAGGATGATCCTCGTAGAGACCTTTAAAATAGATACTATTGTTTTTGATTGTCTGTTGAATCTCTTGTTTTCGTGATAAAAAAAAAAAAGATTAAACAAACATTTTACGTACACGAATAATACAATTATCATAATTTCGTTTCGATCGAAAGAAAAATCCAAAATTGAGCTTCATTTTTGAATGAAAGAAGTGACTTGCCATATTCTTTTCTTTTTTGCATTAAGTATTTCTGCGCATTTTTTTTTGTTGTTACCTCAAAAATTTGTCGTTGTTTTTCGATCAGGGATTTCATTGTCAAAACTCCGTTTCATTTTCTTCTGTTGAAAAAAAACTTGACTGTGGTGCGTGCTCTTTTTTTAGCGTTTGTTGCTGCAACAAACTGTCTAATCATGAGCGCATCAAAAATACTTTTGTACAAAAACCTGTTCTTCGTTTTTTTTTCTTCTTCTAATAGTCACCTCATTGAGCAGTGCTGTTTAAAATTGATTTTGTTCTTGTCTTCAAACTAGGTGTGAACTCGATTTATGTCTATCCGTTTCGTATATCTGCGCCTGCCTGCGTACATTTGAGGGTGTGAGTTTGATTTTTCTCTACTGAACAGTATCATTTTTATGATTTGCTCGATTCATAAATGAACGAGCATTTGTTTTTTCTTTGTTTTTTGACTATTGGACATAGCCTTCTTTTTAATTTCGTTTTGTTGGTTTATGTATGTATTGATTTATGATTTTTTTCCTACATGTGTCTCAATTTTCCAGAATTTTGTCATTGGTATTAATTAATATAATCTTTAATTTGATTTTTTTTCGTTTGTCTTTGTATGTCACGGTGTTGATTATATTCTCCCTTTTGTTTGCGATTTAGTATATGTGTCGTTCCCTTTTTTTTTCTATTTGTCTATGTTTGTAACGATTGTTTTTCGAATAATAAGATAAAGAAGCGATGATATTGATATGATTATAGGCTGAAAAACAAAATATGAATATCGAAGGTAGGGCGTGAGTATTCGAACTTTGTTCTTAGCTATTCATTTGCCACTATGTTTAATTCTATGAAAATCTCAAGTGAATTTCCGAGTAGTGCTCACTGGATATGAGGAGTTGAAAAAAGTCAGCTGTTATGATCTACATCTTTTCAGTGTTGAGCGGTCTACTATGAAAAGTATCCGGCAATATGCAATATTTTAATATGATCTCAAATCATTTCTCGATTATTTTTTATTCTTTAAAACAAATCTGACAGAATGAACTGTAAATTTATTGTTCGGTAGAATCACTAGTTGCATTCGTTTTTATAGCTTCACGCCATTGTTTAGCTAAATCCGGATTTTCTGCTTCCCACTTAGCAGAAGTATTCTGTGCAAGCCAACCACTTTTATTAATGGTTTGTCGAAGTTGTGATACAAGATCGTCTAATTCGTTTTCTGTACTTGCTGTTGTCGTACTTGTTGGAATGTTGCTTGAACTATCAGTAGTCGACATGCTCTAAAACAGAATCATATTTCTTGTTTTTATTTGCCCGTGTTAAGAAAGATTAAAATAAAAACAACGATTTAGACGCTGATTTATCTACTTTGTAATAGATGACTAGAACTACAAGAAAAAAGGATGTGACAAGTAAACTAGAACGTCATTGCTTTTCATTCTTATAGATTAATTGTTGTGCCCAGCAGTTTAAGAAATTCAGCAAGCCATTTTGGGTGACCAGGCCAAGCAGGCGATGTAACCCAATTACCATCGACGACTACTTCAGTGACATCAACTTCAACATAATTTGCACCAGCTAAAACAAGATCAGGCCCGACTGCTTTGTATCCCGTAACTTTACGGTTAGTAAGAGCGACAGAAGCAGCAAGTAGTTGAAGACCATGACAGATACTTGCGATAGGTTTTTTACTATCGTCAAATTCACGTACAAGATCACGAACTT
This sequence comes from Rotaria magnacalcarata, assembly GCA_900239745.1. Lineage (NCBI taxonomy): Eukaryota > Metazoa > Rotifera > Eurotatoria > Philodinida > Philodinidae > Rotaria > Rotaria magnacalcarata. Next base: position 31,993 of record OENM01000842.1, read on the forward strand.
CTTTATTTAATCGAAGATATTCAGGTGCACGTCCACCAGGTATTACTAATGCATCATAATCTGTCGATTTGACTGATGAAAATGCTGCTGTCAATGTAAAATTGTGACCACGTTTTTCTGTATATGTTTGTTCTTGTTCGAAATCGTGTACAGCAGTTGCTACTGTTTCGTTTGCTTTTTTACCGGGACATACGACATCAACGTGATGGCCTACCATGAGTAGAGCTTGATAAGGAACCATCACTTCATAATCTTCAACGAAATCGCCAACAATCATTAAAATCTTTTTCGGTGCCATGATCAATCTAGAAAATAGTCAAATAGATGACAAGTTTATACTTACTTGTTTTCATTTTTGCGAGATACAATTATGTTCATATTTATCTTTACAATACTTCGATTTACTAAAATTGAATGGCTGCTTTACGATATAGTTGAATTTCTATGTTATATAGCTCTAGAGACTACTAGTAAATGAGTTATTATTTTAGAATCTCAGAATTTCGAATCTTAAATGCTAAAAATGTATGTATTAAAAATGTAGCTTATTTTTAGAACAATCTATGATCTTTCGTGTGATTAAATTAGAACGAGAAATCTTTTTTTACTAACAAAAAATAAAACATAGATAGTTGTTGTTGTTGCTGTTCTTGTTTATATGATGTTAGTTTTCCGTTTGGAATGACATGATTGTGAAACAATAAACGAATACGAAAAACTAACAGTGAATCATTACGCCTATGGACGGACAAATTTAGAAAGACAACGAGACATAAGAAAAAATTTAGTCTATGCCGATTGTTCCTTGGAATCTGTTGCTTCTCCGCCTGTGCTTGTTGTTGGAGTAGGTTCATCATTAGATTTCTTCGATTCTTGCTGATTCGTCTCCGGTGGTGGTGGTGCTTCTTCATCATCATCATCATCATCATGTTCTTCTTCATCTTCATCATCGCCACCCATACCAGGCATTCCACCCATCATACCGGGCATACCACCCATGCCTCCCATCATACCGGGCATACCTCCCATGCCTCCCATCCCGGGCATGCCACCCATGCCTTAAACAATAAAATTAATAAATGAATAAAACAAAATAAAAATTAATAAATTTTTCATTACCTCCAGAAAACATATCTTGAAAGTTACCAGCTGGTCCAGCCTTTTCATCGCCACTTTCATCTTCATCTTTCCAATGATCAAAATCGGTTTGTAACCAATGTAAACGTGTTTTATCTTTTGTTAAACGTGGCCAAAAAGCACCCTTAGTATCTTTCTTCTTTAATAATAATCGCCAGAATTTCTGGCCAATAATTTCATATTTACTCGTTTCTGGATCGATCTTTTCGTATAGATCAATTTTAACTGCATAAGCATTTGCGCCTTTAGGATTTGATGATGAATGACCTTGAAATGATACTGAATCTTCTTCGAATTTCACATCAACCTTTTCAATATCTGGCACAGCAATGGTCAATAGAATATGTTCATGTTGTTGAGCCCAAAGTACACGCGGGATTTGAGTTTGTTCAGGCATAATCGAATACTAGCTAATGAGACAACAACAGCAAACAGTACGTAATAAGGCAGTGAAGTGATTAATGGGGGTCTGGTATTTGTTTATTTTTTTTCTTTTTAAATAAAATTCTACTGTGGCGACCTCATTTTTAATATTCTTAGATTTTTTTAATGAAATAATTTTTTAAACTTCTCTATATATTTTTTCTATGGGTGATTTATACTGATTTTAGTTCAATTTTTTTAATTATTTATAAGTCAGCGTGTCACATTAATGATTCGTTCATTTTTTATTAGCTTGCTGATTGCTGATAATACAACGAAACGAAAAGCACCAGCTTTCATACAATTCATCAAATACTTATGATACCGACTTATGCTCAGATTTTTGTTTGTCTAACAACAGTTGTAAAATAATTCATTGATCTAAAAAAGAGATGAACGTGACAAAGTTCATTTGAATTCAGATCTAGAAATAATGATTACGGCATTATCTTCGTTCAAACTACTTTTGAAATGATAGAATGACGAAAAGTAAAGAATATTTAACTACAACTTTGAATTCTAGTGTTAAAGTCTTGTCATAAAATATGAAGTTCATCATTTTTTTCAGATCAGTTCACTACTAATAAAACAAGCAGCTACATTCATAAAAAATGGCTCGCGAAAGTGATCAAGTGAGATAAAATTTGATTAAGAATTCAAATATTAATATAGATACGGATTTGACTAATAGGTTTTGGGCATTTGTGCTAATATGCTTGGTGTAGTCGTATTTTTATTGGTCGTTGCTTATCATTATGTTCATGCAAGTAATCCACGCAATCAACGACAAGCGAATGAATGAATAAATTAGATTAGCAATGTATAACTTTTAACATGGGTTGTTTTACTGTGTAATTGTTACTTATTCTCTCTTTTTTCTTCTTTTCGCTTGTTATATTAGTTGGTTATATTCTAGTTACCATTGATGATCATGGGAAACATTTTCATTCTATTCTTGTTTTGTGCTTATTAAAGAAAAGCAACTTATTTGATAAAATAAACTTGAAACGACGTAACATTCTTTTCTTTAAATAGATAATTAGAGATAAACAAATATCATTTTGCGAAGACGAAAAAGATCATCATACCATGATATCAGTAATGCAGATGACTAAAACATTGACGCACCCCCGTTTTTCATGAGAAAAACAAGCACCCCCGTGTACTCACACGCCTTTTTCTTCTGTTGATGAACCATTTTCCTGAGTTCTGCACTTATATATATATACCGTAACTATTCTAAAGATCCATCACATCTAGTTTTCTTTTAAACGAACACAACTTTTTAATATAAAATACAATGCCGTGCCCTTGTGAAGGTATGTAATTCCATGCTGGAATTCTTTCTTTTCTTACCTAAACATGATTCTTTTCTCTAGCTGGAAAATGCGAATGCAAAGAAGAATGCATCAAAACAGGCGAATGTACATGTGACGAGAGTTGCGACCTATGCAATAAGCCGAGTAAGATTTTTTTGATTAAAGTCATCAATCTTTAAAATTTAATAACTTTTAGAACCAAGCTGTGATAAAGAAGAATGCAAAACTGATGGTTGCAAATGTCCACCTGCAACAACAACTCCAAGTGACGCATAATTCCAAATGGAAAGACTATTCATCATGTTTATTTTTATTCTTATGTTAAAAAAATGCATTGAATAGATTTTTCTTATTCAAAAGATTGCTATCACATGAAAAGTCGAGAGGGTGTGTGTGTGCGCGCGCATATAGATAAACATTGTTAAGATCACTTACCCTTGCAAGATAACGGCCTTGGTGTTGGGTACATTTAATTTAAACCCGTCATGTTTCAGCGCAGAAAGTCTATAGTAACGAAAAACTCTCAAACAATGGAATATTTGTCCTTTCGTATTGACATGCTTTTTTTTCTACTAAACAAACATCTTGATAACCTGAATTTTGTTTGAGACTTTCTCATAGAGAGCATAAAAATTGTTCACCACATTCTTGATAATAGGCATCCCTAAAATCAAAATGTTGGAGACTTTTCTTTTAAGTATCATGATATGAAATGAAATATCTTACCATAGAGGATGTTGTTCTCGTAAAAGATGATAAATAATAAAAATAGTCCATAACATAGTACCAATAAGTATTGAAAGTATTGCCCAACGTAGTGCATGTCTTCCATAGATGGCTGCTAGTTTAGGCCAATAAAGAAGTGATGATGATCGTTTCATTTCGCTAGCCTGCATTGCACGTATTAAACCAAAGATACCCGTTGGAAAAAAACAAAGAAGACCCATTATTGAAATATATAAATGATCTTGAACCATACGATCTGTATCAAAAGGTATTTCATTATTGTTAGTTTGATTTTCATTGAAGCTATTTGCGTTAAGTGATAATTGTTCGAAATTATTTTTAATAGGACTCCTATGATTTTTCTTTCGATATTTCGATTTTAATTTCGTTGAGTTGACGTTTTTCCGCGATCGACGATGTGATTTTTGTTTTTTCCTCTTATGAAGTTTTGTTATGGAATGTGTTTGAACAATTTCACTGGATTTAATAGTCGAATTTTGCTTTTGAAACATCAATCGAAAATGACACTTATAGCATATTGTAGATCATATCTTTTTCAGAACGCGCCTAGATTTTTTGAACAAGACTACATCTATGTATGACAAGTGACTTCTGGTGAGATTCTATTATACGTCGACGTAGAACACTCGTATAAATATAAAACAAGCGGAGGTGCTTAAGAGAGAAAGGAGAAAATTTTGATTTGATCAAAGATACGTAATAGTAATGGAATACCGAAACTTTTTTGAACAATATATTAGAAAAAACTAAGACTAGAGGCACAAATTCACTAACACGAAAATTATGCTTCTAATATCTATAACTATTGATACATACATTACTCCATAAGTCTGTCAGTGTTGATCGACCGAGGGTATAATTGTAATACAAAAGCTCTTGCAGCAATATCCGAATTTCCGATTCTCAAACAGAACATCATAGAAATCGAATTCCTAATATCTCTGATAAGTCGATGTGAAATTCAGCAATTTGGTTTTTTAAACTTATATGCAAAGATCAACTATCACTTTCAACATGTGTAAAAGGCACTGCCAACGTTAGCTGCTCTGGTCAAAATCCAATACGAAAAGAAAATCGTCTCTTTTTTTTATGAGAATTTTTGTATACTCATCGTTTGAATGTATTATATATTTACAAGCGAGTGGTCTCAACGCAATATATGAAGACGTACAAAATTTATGATAAACTACGCAATAATATGTGAGAAATTTCAATAGAAATGATTTTTCGGAACTCATTTGGTAACTAATAACGCTGATTGTGATGTACCGATAAATAGTCTATTGTAGGGGTTTTTTCTCTGCTATGACTTCGTAAATACACTAGACAGTGTTAAATATGTATGACATCGGTTTAAGATGAGTTTTTTTTAATTGATGCGGCGCGCATTTCTTCTTGGGAAATCGATTAGTTAAAGTATCTATTTTCGATACGTCAAACTCTCTTGTAGGCATTTGCATTAGAGAGAACTTTCGATGTTATAAAAATATATCAACGAAACATTGTCAAGAATCGCAAGGTTCTACTTAATTACATTAGTTTGATATGAATTTGTCCATCACATGCTCTAAGATAAATCAAAAGCAGCGTCTTTTGTTTATCGTCAAAATAAATTGTTCAATACAAATTATTAATATTAACATTCACTTGTCTCTGTTTGCAACATTGCTTGAAAATTGTTTGCTAAAAGAATTGAACGACGGATTTATTTCTGGAACATCATAATATCAAGGACGAAAGCAGAGTTGTCTGCTTACGGCCATACCACGTTGAATACACCAGTTCTCGTCCGATCACTGAAGTTAAGCAACGTCGGGCTCGGTTAGTACTTGGATGGGTGACCGCCTGGGAATACCGAGTGTCGTAAGCTTTTTTAACTACTTTTTCAATTAACTCAAGCATTTCTTAGCTTTTAATAATATTTTTACTTGAACGACTTTCTTTTTATGTAAGAACAAACAACATTATTATATTGCTTTCCTAATTACTTCTAAAAAATCCGTTTGATTTAATCGATATTTACACTTTTAGTTATTGAAAAATAAAACTCGTAGTCTGAGTTGAAAGTCTCAATGACATATGTGTAACATCATCTGTCGACAGGGGATAACGCTAGTCGTACTGTTCTAAACAAATGTTGCCAATTACTCTGACTTGCCTGTCCGCTGGTGTGACTAAATGACGAACTGTAAGCTCATGCAAAGCATTGAACATAAACGTTCACTAGTTTCGATCTTAGTTACAAAAAAATTACAGATGAAGGTACAAAATAGCTCAGTGTTATGTTACAAGAGAATAAAGTAAGAAAAAAACTTTTCGCCCATACTGTGTTGGTGATCGTTCTTACTTTTGATACAGACTCTTTAGTCTCAATCTCAAACGAAACCAGATTGGAAATAAGGAGGTACAATATCTTCATAAAGCATCACTATTGAAGACGGTAAAAGAAACAAAATCTTCAACTATCCCATGTTAATCATTCTTATTTTTCTTTCATAGGCACTCATCGAACTCGGCCTTCAGCTCAATCAAATTGTAGATGAAGGTAATAATCATTTGAATGCGCTAGAGAAAGCAAAACCGCTTTTGATTGTCACACGGCAAAAAAAAGCATATCATATTTGTTTGGAAAATACACGGTATCTTAAAAGACATCAAATAAATATTTATCCTCTTTTAGTTAGTCTTTCAGATAGTATCATTTTTCTCAAGAATTAGCTTAATGATTAAAAAGAAATCCAATGCAAGTTCTATGTTAATACAGTTCACCGACTGGAATTTCCACGGGAAAGACTCCTAACAAAAATTTGCAGCACTTTTTGAAATCTGTAGAACAACGCATATCTATTTCTATTTTGATCGTCATGCAATCTCGTTGAATTCTTCAGATACATATTTTTTTATTGAAGTCATATGATAGAATGTGATATGAGAATTACAATAATAATCTATAGAATTTAATACCAATAAATTCCTGTATCCAATGCAATGTAATCACGGGCTGATGCTTTCAGATAAACTTGTTCTTAATTGAATTAAAGCAAAAAAAAGAAAGTTTTAAGAGGAAGTCAATTCATTTATTCATATTAGTGAAGCAAACTACCGCACTGATATTTTTAATGATTGTCTCTGCGTCTTCGATCATTTATTCTCTATGCTCTATTTCCGCTGGTTGGCATGCCATCTTCGAAGATTCTCCGCCTGGCATATAGAAAAGAAAAAAACAGGAAATTTTTGTTTCCGTGTTTCATTGCCGCCACCTCGAGAAGGAAATCAACCAAGACAATGGGTATCATTGTCTTGTTTACAATAGACATTTTCAAGGTATCATCATCTCACTTTCATACAATACTCCTCGTCTTTTTTTTTTGTTTTTACTTGAATGAGCATTTATCATGTGTCACATTAAAATCGAAAGAATCAATACTATCGATAAATCACGTACATGAATTTATCGAGGCACAATGGATGAAATATTTGTTCGCGGAACAAAAGAAAGTGACGAATTAAATTATCACACTACGCATGTCTAATCAAACGTGAATCATTATGATAAAACAATTGCATAAAAATAAAAGGTTCCATCTATAGTAATCATATTGTCTCGTATGGCACAGAGACATACCTAAACTTGATTAAAAAAAGAACAACTTCAGTCTTAACTCATCGAGGAAACATTATCTGAAGCCAAACGTATGCATGCGTACAAAGGCAGATGTTATTTACAAAGAAAAAAAATAGTCCGTTGTCCTTTTTTTAAGGTTACAAAAACCAAAGAATCGGTTTTTCTTTTTGTATCATTATAATAATTGCTAATCTATCGAATTGCGTCAATTTCAATCTGATTTCAACGGTTCATTTAGAATCTAAGACTTTCCTTTAATAATAATAGTTATCACTAGAGAGATCATCGATCAGATCGACGACATAATGCATCTATAAATATACGAAATAGATTCTCTGAACTTCATTAAGACAAACTACCTTGTACACATACTACTTGATGATATTATATATATTTGATGATGTAACCATTGGCATCAAATGTTGATATCGATATTCAATAGTTAGCGGTTGTTCTGTATCTATAAAATATGACTGAACGTTTGTCCAGATGGTTAGTATACTTAAAGAAACAAAACTCGTTTCTCATATTGTCCACGCCCATTCTTTCTTCGATTTTTTTTGTTGTTTGTCAATCACTCTTTCTTTCTCGTTAAGTCCATTTGAGTGGTAATATGCTTTGGTCCGTCTGTGTCTGTTCTCATTAGCTCGTCTTCACTATTTGCATTAAGTTTCCGTCGCTGTCGCCGTCATCACACTATACATATGACGAATTGGAATTGTATTTGTACATCGAGAGAAAGAGAGAAAAGAAACTTTGAAAATCAATTACTTCTAGAATGCTGATCTCAGTCAAGTTAAACTAAACAATCATGTTAAACTATCCGTAAAGGCATTTTTTTTTTCTTTCAAACATATACACATTGTCTATTTATCCTTCTCAGATACTTATCATGGAACACGAAAGAAATAAACAAAGCTCATTAATCACTCAATTGAAAAAGAGAAAGCATTTTTTAATGAAGTCATCGAACACACAGTATAACGTCTATCTTTATGAGCATTATTGATATTCATATGCAACTAACGACCTTTTGAGAAAAAAAACGAATATAAAACTAGTTAAAATCATGTGATAAATGACAAAAAGGTGAATATGTGAAGAACCGATGGTGTATGAATCTGTCACTCAATGGAAGAAGAAAAAATGTTTCTCTTGGCTCATCTTCTCCTCTGTTCGTCGTCTTTTTCTTTTGATAGAGAGAAAGAGAGGAAGAGAAATAGAAAAGCAAAAGTTATCTTCTCCACTTGAAACAAATCAACTTGATTTCTTCTCTTTCTCTCTCTCTGTCTTATACGTACATAGAGAAAGAGAGCATACAAAAAAAAAATGAAAGTAGACTCGCCGTGCTGAGAATAATTTCCGTTGTCCATTACTTATTCTTTTTGTGTTTGGTATTCTTCAAGCATTCAATTATTGTATGTGGATTCAAAAGATATAAAGGACTATTTCAATCGTCGATGCCTATCGAATGGTGTCTGTTGTCATCATTACTCTTCCTAATACAACAATTCCAGTTCACTTATCAATTAGAAACAATTCAAACGGCTCTATCTAGTACTGCAGAATTAGCCTGTTCAGTAACTAGTCCAACTATACAATCGACAAATCCTGGGAAGGTAAATGCCAATAGGGACAGATGATTAGGAGCTATTTAAACAACAACAAAAAAAGAAAGAAACAGTTTCCTCAGGGTATATGATAATAATGACATCATAAGTCATGAACAGCTGGCGAACATACAGAATAAGTTTTTTTTTTGTTTTATATTTAGATTGTCTGGATTCGCGATGATCAAGCAGATATTGTCAGTCTTGATTCAATTATAACCGTACGAGATGCACGTTTAAGTATTCTACCTATGAATAATATCGATCGTCAAGATAGAATTTTACGTATAACAAATATTGAAGAACAAGATCATGGATTATATCGTTGTATACATGGTGATATTACATTAAATGAGATTTTTCTTGATGTACTCAGTAAGTGTTGTTGTCATTGTTTAGACGATGATGTATGTTTTTATATGATCAGATGATTGTTTTGATCCTTACATGGATTCATTTTGACAAAAGCAAACATACGTCTGAGGTGTGCGCATTGCGTGTGTATGTTTGACTGACCTTCTCTCATCACGAGTGTTGTTGATACCCACATAGACATACATAAATGAAAAGAGACAAAAACAATCCGCCTTATAAGTTTACATTTGGATCTTATGCGTATATGAACGCGTGTGTCTGTTTGCATTGTCCCGCCCTCTTCTTCTCATGTTCAATAGGGGGTCTCATCAGACATTTATAAATCTATGAGAAATATATTTGACATTATGAAATCGCTTAACACCTTTTGTAGACGTGCGATTTCCGTACGATAAATATAAAAGAAAAAGATCGGTAGTTTCCGTTGATTAACGATTATATTTATATCTAAGCATTTCATTGTGTTTTGTTTACTGGCAATTTATCTCTCTACTGATTATCCGCGTCATTTAACTTTCTCAGTATTTTTTCTTCTTCTGTTCGATCAGTATGTGTGTTTTCATATTCTCATTCTTTTGTCAAATGAAGGTGATAGTAAGAGTTACTTACTATCATAATATACAACCAGCTGTGCATTAAGTGTACACACACCTTATACTAATTGTTTTTCAAGTACGACACCTACACCTTAGTAAGAAATGGCTATTCAATGAAGCATTAAATGAAAAGACTATTAACTTATTCTCTAGACGATAATAATGAACATAAGAAAATGATTGATATGATCAATCAGTGAATATTCATCAAGAATCACGTTCATCATATTAGTTCATTGATGAACACGAGTGATTTATCTCTACACATGAGACATACTATATTTCAATATCTATCTTTATAGTCCCACCTCGAATTGTTTCTCATTCACCAGAACACATGCGTATGACAGTTCGCGAAGGTCAAGATGCTCGATTCTCGTGTATAGCAACTGGCCATCCTACACCTAGTATTATTTGGCATGTCAATGGTTTATTAAAGTCAGATACAGTGACTATAGGTAAATAGAAAATCGGAGACATCCGGTCATACATCATTTTTTTTCTTCTTCTTCTTTGTTTAGTCGAAGGTAAAAATGAAAGTATACTTATCTTACGTAATGTGTCCCGTTTTGATTCTGGTCGAGTCGATTGTTCAGCCAGTAATACATTAAGTACTGTCAACCGACAATTTCTCCTGTATGTGAAACGTAAGTTGGAATTTTTTTTCTTTGTTTCTTGTACTTTTTATGTATGTTTTAAAAAAAAATGTCCAGATAAACCTATAGTGACAATTCCATTTCCATTGTTTCACTATCGTTTACATGATACAGCAACAGTAACATGTCAAGTTTGTGCTACGCCACCAACCAGCATATTCGATTTTTTTCGTCCGAAACAACCAACTCCACTAATACATGGAATTAAAGAAAAGATCGATGAATCATTTAATGAAACATGTAAACAATTAACAATAACTATTTATGTAAGTTTTCATGCAGAATAAAATAATAGCAAAAGGACATTTTATATTTTAGTTAAATGATCCATCTTTATTCGGACCATATGTCTGTCGAGCAAAGAATTTATTAGGTTTTAATCATGCTGAATTTATGCTTCAAGGTTTTTATCAAGATTATTAGAGATAAGCTTTGATTCTTTTGTACATGTTTTTTAGAAATAATTCAATCAACCAAGCACATGAAATACGTAACAGAGCGTCGACCTTCATTGTCTATGATTAAGAATTCATCTCCAACATCGACGTTTACGATTGATAATAAGAATGAATCACGTAAGCTTTCTTTCCACGGGAAATAAAAATAATAATCGGATGTATTATTACTATTCTTCTTTTGTTTTATAGCTAAACGTAACATTCAATCAAATACAATTGGAAATGAAAGAATAATTGAAAAAAATCAATCGCATAAATCGTCGATGTCAATTTTATTATTAATAATCTTATTCTTTATAATACTCTAGTCGTAGAGATAGATTGTTGAAGAAAAAAAAAAATATTATATCTCTTTTATTTTTCTCCTGTTCTGTTTTTTACAGTGATTAAATAAATGCCCAGAACTGTTTTAATATAGATACTATACAAAGAATGTCTCATCATCAATCTCCTTGATTAAATTTAAAAAAGAAACTAGATTATCTATTGAAATTTATTAGTAATAAGAAAAAAATACATGAATAAATTTTATTTTTGCTCTGGCTTATGTAAATGTTTTGCTTTCATATCAATTAAAGGTAGATTGAGTATTTTATGTAATAATAAAGTTGATAATTGTTCGAATTGATCGATATCAATATTTTCATCATTAGTTGTATTCGTTTTATTATTCAGATCTAATAGTGATTCATGTTTTGAAACCGCTAATTGTGTATGATTAAGAATTTTAATATTTTCTAACAGTTTCATTGAATGCTCGTCATATTGATTGTATTCATTATATAATTGTTTCAATTTAACTATTTCATTTTCTAGTTGAATTTTTTCATTTGTTTGTTTATCAACAATAAGTTTTAAAGCTTCTAATGTTGATAATGGTCCAGAAATTTTCTAGGAAAACGAAAAAATTATTATTTTTCTTTGAAATTTCCTTGAAAAATTTACGGTTAAATATTTATTTTTTAATTCTGTTAATTGTTGATCAAGTTCCATGTTCGTTTTTGCACTAGCTTTCGCTACATCACTATCAACTTTAATTCGTTTTTTAGATGTTTCATTATTAAGTTCTCCATTTGATAGATAGGTCGAACATATTGTCGGCGTTAATAATGCATCATGTGTTGTCGATTGAACGAGTTCATGGAGTTCTCGGTCGATTTCTAATTGTACGTAACGTTCGATTTCATTTCGTACGTGAACTTCAAGTTCAGCTATATCATCAGCTGAACAAGATGGGCCTTGTGTTAGAGTAGCTTCGAGTAGATGCAGAGCCATTTAAATGAAATAATGAAAATGCGTTGACAGTGAAACAAAGACATTGCTTTTTAGTGACGCCTATAGGCTGCTTGATAACGAGGAAAAAAAAGAGGTCGGCTTTAAATTCGAAAAAAACAAACATTTCTATTGACTATATTCAACCAATAAAAATATTCAATAGAAGAGCGATCGATCGATATGTTGATGTTGAGTAAAACGTCGAAATACGAAGAAATATTTACTCACATGTGATCTTTATTAAAAATTATAGATGGATAAATATCGCGTGCCAAACCGTATGAATCTATTACGTGCACGTGAATATGGTCTTGAAAATTCTTTTGTTCATATCGAACAAACACGGCGTATTGCTGATTTTACTCTATGCANTTTTCTTTATATTTCTTCTTCTAGAGAAATAGCCAAATCAACAAGTAAGAAAAATAATCTATAGAAAAAGGGCGAAAAGCAGAGCCAAATAGCTTGAGCACTGAAATAGATAAAGGTACAGATACAGTCAGACGAGAAGATGAATGATATGGTGCGATTTCCCATAATATTACCGATGCAAACAGTAAAGTGAAAATCGACGATTTATCGCGATAAAATCTCAAGATTAATCGGACTGTTAATTCGCGATAAAATTGTTGAAATTTGAGATTTTTCTTGCGAAAATCGACGATTAATCACGAAGAAGTCGATGTATTTTTTATTTTGTGACTGGATGATGATTTAGGTATTGTTTTTGATTATTATTTATATGTATACATGCAGAGAAAAGTATACAGTATGAAATATAAACTATTATTTTTTTTTTCTAGATAAATTTATACATTTGCACTTTGCTGCACTTTGATTCTTGAAACGGAGTGCAACATCTCACTTTATCTGCAGAAAAAGAGTGCGGTATTGCACTATATTTCGAATTCTCATTCGGAACGCTGATGTTGATGTTGAGTAAAACGTCGAAATACGAAGAAATATTTACTCACATGTGATCTTTATTAAAAATTATAGATGGATAAATATCGCGTGCCAAACCGTATGAATCTATTACGTGCACGTGAATATGGTCTTGAAAATTCTTTTGTTCATATCGAACAAACACGGCGTATTGCTGATTTTACTCTATGCAAATATCGAAGTTTAACACCGTTTCATCATTCATCCATATGTACCATGTGTTTAGAACAATCAGAATGTCGATAGTAAGCTGCAAATTGCATCATGCCATTTTTAATTACTTTAATTCATTTATTAAGTCTATTATCAGGTGATGCTAGTGGACATATATGTTGTCATGATATGTTTCCTTCAAGTTTAGTCGCAACACATCCAGTCATATTTCGAATCGATCGAAATTCTAATCGAGATCATCATACACATAAAGTTTGTTCATTGATATGGTATCCGAATGATAATGGTCTATTCATCACTCTTGGTTTAGACAAAAAACTTAAAATATGGGACACAAATCGAGTGAAAGTAAATAGAAAAAAATAAAATAAAATATAAGTCAATGCTGTTTTTTTTTCCAGATGGCTGATGAATATGAATTTGGTAATTTTGCATATTCAGCTCATATGGCACAGACAAGCAATACATCGCTTGTTGCAGTTGCACATGAAAATGGAGATTTACGTTTAATTGATATTCGAACTGGCTCAAATTCACATATAATACATTCGCATAATGGAAAAGGAATCTGTTTAGTCAAATGGTTTAATAACAATCCAAATCTATTAGCTAGTGGAGGGTAAGAAAATTTTCTATTAATTTACATTTGCATTTTTTGTAAGAGAATATTATTTCAAATAGAGCTGATGGACGAGTTCTATTTACCGATATTCGTAGTTCTCGTACATATTACATGATACTCGATCCTGATAATGTATCAACAGATAATCCACAAGTGAAACCTCGAACAACAACTGCATCAACATCGTCAGTAGCTCATACTCGCGGGATTAAATCTCTCGAATTTTTGCCAGATAATTCACATTTATTAACACTCGGCGCAGATAGTCATATGTATTTATGGAATGTAAATAGCGGCCAACGTTTACTCGTTAATTATGGTCGAATGCCAACTGATAATGTTCGTATCAAAACATTAGCATGTACACAAATGAAACATGATCGAACAAAAAGTCTTGTCTATGTACCATGTGGAAAATCGATTTGTGCTTATGATATTCTATCTGGAGAACGTCTAACAACTTTAAGCGGTCATTTAGTATCGGTTAGTACCTGTATATATAATCGTTTATCTATCGAACTTTATTCATGTTCGGATGATATTCTTGTTTGGGCTGCTATTAAAAAACAACAAGAGAATTATGAATTGTCAATAAAAACGCAAGAACGAAGACCAGAAACAACAAGATCTTTAGCGCAAATATTAAATCGAGATCAATGGAGTGATGATGACGATGAAGTTTAAAGCATAGTTATTTTATTGTTTTTATTTTTATTTATTTTATAAATTTATAATCGGGAAAGGTCGAATATTATCTAATATACTATTTGATCGTTGTTAACTACGAGATGACAATAGATGGATCTTTTACAAAGTTCCAATCGCTATAGTATTCTCAAGCTTTTGGCGCATCTTTTTGATTGGGAACCTAATATCATCTTCAAATCGTTGCGAAAGATTCTTTCTAATATTAATTTTCGAAGACTTATTCAAAAGTTTGTGATGCGTATAAATATAACAGCAGTGAGTAAAAAAAAGTTTCTTTTTATTTTCGTTGAGTAGAATTTAATCGTCGAGATTGTGAAGCAAAATTTGTCTTCAATCGAATATGATCACCATGATTTTCAACTTGCTCGGCTTTTGTCATGGTTCGTTGCTGATTTATAATGAATAGAATAAACTTTAGAAATACTTCTGTTAAACGATTTATTGTATTATTAAATAAATAATCAATATCATTTTCATATTTATTTAAGCAGATTAAAATAAAATGATGAAATAATAATTCTGAAACATTTTTATATGTTAACCAAAAAATAAAAAATAATTTTATTTCATAATAAAATGGCAAAATTAATGAAATAAGTTGATCGAAAATCAATTCATATATTTGAAATAAACTAAATAATATCCAATAACATAATAGAGAATGATATTGATCAAAATATTGATATTTTATTGATTTATATGTTTGATACAATGGATAGAGAATTCCAATAAGAATAGATAATAAACGATAGGTTAAAAAATTGATTACCATTTATTTACAGGGAAAAAATGCATTCATTTAGGCGCTTACTTATAAGCAAAATTGAATCGTAAGAGCTGAAGTAATACTTTAAATCTTATCATCAGGCTATATAGCGTGCGCGTGTGGATTTATGTCTTTCCTTTATCGTGACCATCACCCACACCCTCAAGAAAATTATGAGTCTGACTAAATCCAATTTGTCAGAAAACTTGATTCGAAATATGTTCCATAAAATGAATTAAATTATGCAACAACAATTTTTTAACATCATCAGACGAGTGTAATTCATTACCTTCCAATGTTACTTCACTCACAGCAAAGAATACAGAGATAAACAAATGAATCCTTGTTTTTTTTTGCCCTGTTGATACGTCTAAAGCGACGATTGATTTCTACTTTCGTCTGTAACATTGACTTTCACATCAGAATATAATAGGATTTCAATTGATTCTGTATGGCAAACCAAACAGAAATTCAAAATGTCAATATGAACGATGGTAAAAATAGAGAAAATCTTACACTGATTTGGTTCGATTCAAATACTCGTTTATGTAAAGATACGGAAAAAATCATACGACAACTTCGACTTGTTAATGATTATGTTATTCTCTGTTCTGACCGCGAAGAATGTATTAGACGCGTTCAATTGATTAATAAAGAAACGGTCTTTTTAATTACATCGGGGGCAAAATCGTCACAAATTTTACCTCGAATATCTTCTTTCCATCAAGTTGACTCAGTTTTCATTTTCAATAAGGAGAAAATTCCGTGTGAAGATGTATTAACTGAATATTCAAATGTTATTGGTGTCTATCTTAATCTTGAGGATTTGTGTAAATCGATTAAAGAACAAATTGATCTTGTTGACAAGCAAATACAAACATTTTCTTTTTTTTGATCAACATCAAATATTGACAAAAGATTTATCCAGAGAATCAGCAAATTTCCTTTGGTTCCAATTATTCTATCAAACGCTGACTTGTCTTCCACGAAGTCCACAGGCAAAACAACAAATGATTCAAGCATGTAGAGAATATTATGATGGAAATACGAACGAAATGAAATTTATTGATGACTTTGAAGAAAACTATCGATCCGAAGATGCTATTGTTTGGTATTTAAAACGATCATTTGTTTCTAAATTGATCACTAAAGCGTTAAGAACACAAGATATTGATTTATCGTATACGTTTCGATTTTTTATCGATGATCTTACCGAAAATTTTCGGCATGAACATGAAAAACTGTTGTCATCAAAAGAGAAAATGTTAAATGCTTATCGAGGAGTCAAATTTAGCAAAGAAGAATTTGATAAGTTGCAAGAAAATTATTTTCACAAATGGATATTTTTCTACTAGTATGTCAAAAGAATTCGCATTAAATTTTGCACTAAAAACAACAGAAAACGATGATGATGTTTCTGTTCTTTTCCATATTCAATGTAATATTGAGCAAACCCATGAAAATGTGTTATTCGCTAATGTTAATCAATTAAGTGGGCAACAAGATCACCAAGTAGTTTTATTTGATTCCAATGCTTGTTTCCAAATAGAATCAATTGAAAAACATGCAGCTTGATACATAATTAAAATGAATCTTTCCACACAAGGACAGCAAATCACTAAAGATTTCATTGAATTAATTCAGAACGAAACAGAAGAAATGAGTATTTCAATTATTCTTGGAAAACTATTCTACGATTTGTGCGAATATGATAAATCACAGAAATATTTTCAACGATTGTTGAATGATTCCAATGATGAAGATCGAGCTTGGATTGAATTCAGTATTGGTAAAACTCATCATATGAAAGACGAATGGGATCAAGCTCGAGAATATTACGATCGTGCCTATGAGCACATGATAAAAACTAAGCCAGCGCGGATGAAAGGTGCTGCTCAAGTTTTACAGAATATAGGCCCGGTTGGATGGCAAAATGTCGAAAGGAAAAATATCGAAATAATATTGATATGAAAAGTAGTCGGCAGATGTTAAAGAGAATTTAGAGAAGAATAGAATATGCTTTATTACGTATGTTAGCGTTAAAAGTCTAAAAGCGATCGAATATAGATAATAATAAAAAGATAATCATTCATCATTTTTTTCGCTTAGCAACTGTAAATGATAGACCATCTAAATATTCCATAGCATTCATAGCCCCATCATAATATCGTTTATCAAGAGTATCTATACGACGTTGAATTGCAATTGTTTTAGCTTGTTTAGGTCTAGCTCCCAAACCTGCAGTAAATTGAATGTAGATATGATGAAAACGATTCTCTTCGCCTTGTAGAAATTTAATGAATGACCAAATATTCGGATGATTAACCTGTACTCGTCGATTAAAACGACTATGAAATGCTGCACAAAAGAAAAGAAAATGAAATTTTAACGCTCACTAGGTAAGGCAGCTATTGTTGCATTTGAAAGCATGCTTTAGCGCATTCTTCATCATAAATACGGGGAATTGGTGTTGTTTCATGAATTGCTCGCTGCTTAACTTTTTCTCGAAATTCTCGAACCTCCAGTTNCTCCAGTTGTTCTTTTTCTGGAAAATGATTATGATCACCAACAATTTTAATAAATTGACTATTTAGATCGGTATGCACCTTAGCTGAACATCCATTCAGCGTACATATCCAACACTTAGTAGTAGTTGTATTTTTATTCAATTTGAAAACATATTCATCGGCTAGTAGTAATGGTTTTCCTTTATTTGAATTTATAAATGAAATAGCCAGAGATTTTGCTTGGTTAACATCAGTTGTAGAAGCAGTAGCTTTAGCCATGACAATAGAATTTTAGTTAGAAAGTGATTCTTCTCTCAACGCTTTAATTCAATTGTTATCATAGATACTAATCACCACTTTTATTACTGGTTTAAATTATACACTAGTAGAATTATAAGAAAAGCAACTACCTATACACGATTAGAATTATCATCCGCTAGAGGAACATTTTTTAATATTTTCCTGTTTTCGACATTTTTCCTCTTTTGAATTTTTCCTTTCGACATTTTTCTCCTTCGACATTTTTCCCCTTCGACATTTTTCCTTTCGACATTTTTCCCCTTCGACATTTTTCCCCTTCAACATTTTTCCTTTCGACATTTTTCCAGCACACCATAGGCTCTCTCCTTGTCCGTCAAGAAAAATATGATGAAGCTTCGAATTGTAATCTATGGGCGTTAACAATCAGACAGATACTTCATCCAGCTGGTGATGTCTATACTGCAACATGTCTAAGAAAGATGGGTGATATTCTTGTGAAGCAAATAAAGCATATTGAGGCTATGGATTATTATCAACAAGCATTGAAAATTAGACAGATACTTTATCCAGATGGTCATGATCTTACGGCTATAAGCCTTCATGACATGGGAGCCACTAAATTTGATCAAGCAGAATTCGGCTTATCTCTGTATTATTATGAACAAACTTTGAAAGTTCGTCAAAATTTAAATCCATCTGGTCATGTGGATATGGGCACTATTTTGTATACGATTGGGCGTTGTTATGAAAAGCAGAAGAATCCAAAGAAGGCACTTCAGTATCATCAGCAAGCATTGAATATATATGAAAAGTCTTTACCTAATGATGGCGGACTTCGTCAAGAAATAGTGAACAGTATTCATCGGCTTTCAATTGTTAAGTAGTTTTAGTTTAAATGTCTTTGAAATACGATGTGTAAAATTCATCACAAGGGTGTCGGTGTTAACCTTCGCACGACGCCAAGCCACACCCACATCCGTCACTGTGTGATTTTTTCTCTTTCAATCTTCTTTCTATATTTTTCAACTCTATGCTGCCATGATCAAAACAAGATTATATGTTGTTATTTGTGTAAACAAATAAATCACACGTGAATCTCAAAGTTTCCTTTTTGATAAGTACAAGAAGATGCCAATATTCTGAACAAGTACATATATTGAAATGATAGTTACGTTAATCCAACACGTAAACTTTGTCGTCTTTTACATGAAGGACATGGCTATCGTTAATGAAAAAACTCCACGCCCACACCGACTTCGTAAGTAATAGTGAAAAACAGAAATATTTACCTTATAGTTTTGTTGCTGTTAACATGGATGTCTCTGAGTGTAAACTAATATTGAAGAGAATGTGTTAATATTTTGAACAGAATAAAAAATTCATTCTACAGACTGGCGCCATATTGATTCTAATTACAATACTATTTTTATCGAGATAAATATTCATCGATGTCTAAAGATAATTAGAAACATGTGGAAGAGATCAATCAAAGCGAAGTTCTATTTACTTTATTATTTTGTGAAGCAATAGCAAGTTGTTGAGCTCCATAGTTGTCTATTCGATTAAATCTGAGATTTATCGTGGTCAGCGTCTATATAGATCTAGAGGAATCAAAGTAAAATTACGAGTAAATGCAAATCACCGTATTGCTTAGCAACATATCAGCAATGTATTGAGCTTCATCGAAAATGAGCGTATAGTAAGAAAGAAACTAACCAGAATTAAACCT
Organism: Rotaria magnacalcarata; assembly: GCA_900239745.1. Taxonomy (NCBI): domain Eukaryota; kingdom Metazoa; phylum Rotifera; class Eurotatoria; order Philodinida; family Philodinidae; genus Rotaria; species Rotaria magnacalcarata. The sequence continues at coordinate 51,926 of OENM01000842.1, forward strand.
ACCGTATTGTTCAACAAAACATTAGACAGATAAAGTACGCCCCTATCACCAATTTCATTGCATCAAATGTGCAAATTGATGAGTATCTTCTTGTAGAACGAACGAATATAAAAATAAAATCAAGAAATACAGCACTTTGACTACCTTATTTTCTCTCAATGCATCGATCAGATATTTTAGTCCAATATCACCAATACCATTTTGGTAAAGATCGAGTGTGACAATTTTCTGTATGCAAATATGGAAAGTATTGACTTAACTATAAACGAAGCAGATAAAAATTGTGATTACCGTACTATACTGTAAAGCATTGACGATATATCTTACACTCTTTTCTCCAAATTGGTGTTTGAAAACTGTTACTTCTATTTATTCTGAATGTGATGTAACGAACAAAGGAGATGAAGAAAATTAAAAAGTTACTTGATCGTTTCGAATTTTGAGACTAAACTTCAACAACCATACAATCCGAACTTTTATTAGCAACAAGTTTCAATGCATCCAGTGTCAACTTATGTGAAGAACTGAAAATCAGCTACTAGACGATCCTAGATAACAGATTACCATATTCTGTTGTAATGCATCACTGAGTTCTCCTTCATTGTCGATTACATTTTTTCTAAGGTTCAATATCTGTAGCGGCTGCCACGGAAGAGAATCAATAAGAAGGGAACGGGGAAGACAAAAATAAGTACTACTCGATTAGATCGTAAAGCATCAGCTAGAGACTGTACTCCTCTGTCGCTAATATGGTTTAAATTGAAGGCTCAATGCAATGAGTATCTACGTGTATAACAGATGAAAAATGAAAGACAAACAAAATGCTACGTATTAAGGCAAAGATTTACCAAATCAGTACTTAAAACATAGCAAGGTGATGAACTCCTTCATTTCCATTAGAATTCGAGCTAAGGTTCAACACTGTGTGTGTGTCTGTTAATAAAAAAAAGATGTGCATATAAGATTGACTTTAAAAAACATCAGGATTACTTTGTTGTATTGCAATAATTCCGCTATATATCGTGCTATTCGACTTCCAGTTTCACAATTGTACAAAGATAGACTGGTGAGTGTCTAAAAGATGAAAAGATCGCGTTTCTACAGGAGTGAAGATGAAGGACGACGTGATAAGATTAGAATAGCGTATATGAACAATCAACTCAAACAAAAGGTACAGTGTAATAAGACATGTCAAGACAGCAACACCGATGTTCTCAATCTATTCAGTGGGAAATTCTTTGTTTCTAATTCTGAAAATGATCAGAGATGATTAATTTTTGTCCAACTGGGCTTGAATGAAATGTTCTATACAAACTTCATTGCTTGTATTATTAATAATTTCGTTAATAGATCGTCGAGTAACACGATGAGTATTATCGACTGATCTTATTTCATATCTAACTGAATTGTGCGAATCAGTCACATTGCTCGGTGTCGTAAAAAGTTGTATTGTACGCGACTTAAATACATAATCACAAGAAACATGCCAAGGTTTTTCTTCAAGCCAAAAGAATGTTTGAGATGGAGCAATTATTGATTCGAGACTGGGCCAATAATTTTCATTTCCATATGGAATTGTGTAAGAAAAGAAAAACTCAAATTTATATAGGACACACAACTTCGTTTTGATCAGTTCTTTCCAAATATGATCATTTTTCACCGCATCGAACTTTCGGTCGCGGTGATCGATCTTCAAATGTTGTAACAGAGGCGTTAGTGAAAAAATAACCATTCCAATTGTACTAGCGATAATGAACGCTGGTCCATTATCAAAGTCTCCAAACACGTGGTAAATGTTTCGGTCGACAATGCAGCTATTAGAGCTTTATTATCATAATCCACAGGACAATTTGTAATTGTAAATCTTTGTAAATGAGAACAATCGTAATAAATCGTCTTAAAGTACATGTTTCCAGAGTCAAGTGCTCGAATTCGCAATGACTTGACCATTGAAAATATCTGGTGGTAAAAGATTCTTTCGTGTTGTACCACGATATGTCGAATGTAAGTCAATCGAAAGTGTAATAGGAGACTCGATATCGATGTGCTGTAACAAGTTCTCCAACTGTTCGCAAGTGCAATTAATTACGGCCAATGAAGAAAGCCGACGAAATTCACAAGTACCAAAGAGTTTGACGAATCTATCGATTCGATCGTTATTGATGTTTTCATTTTTGATTGTTAATGAAATAATATTTTCTAGACAAACATAGCGAGATATTATTTTCAAGTTATATTGTGATGATGAATGGTATGTAAATTTCAATCGATTGTAGCTATTTGAAACAGCATGAAGTTGATGGTAGCCGCGACCAATGGCTAGAAGAATCGTTTGAGTATCGAAAAAATCGAAAATACGATGCAGTAATCCAATAGGCAAGCTAACAAAAGACACACATACCATTGTTTTAGAAAAGAAGTATACAAAACGTTTCCTTTTGGTTGCGAAATAGTCAAGAGAATAAAAATAACATGTAATTCAGTTTGTTTCTTGTCTTGCCAATTGTATTTTGTCGATAAAAGCGACGCATGCAATATGTGTGCAGCAGTCAAAGAAGCATTGAAGAATCGGAAATAAATATCAACAATTTAGATGTAGCTTAGCTACTTAAAAAGATGCACAGCTACTTTCAGATTGTCAGTTTTGTAAGTTATGATATATTTTAAAACAATATCTGTTTTATTAAGAGACAATTATTTAAAAATAAATCACTGAATATTCTGTAAAGCCAATAAATTTCTTTAAGGTAAAACTCCGAACCAATTAACATTCCAATTGTATTGAGCTGACCAGGCCATAAGTGTGTCGGCTGATTCACCGCGTGCTGAGAAAACGCTAATAAGGAAGCCATTTCTAGTTGCTTTATAGATAGCATTGACACCAACGAGAAGATAATGACCAGCATCACCCGAAATACTTGTAAAGTACATGGGAGTATTTTCAAATTGACAACTACCCGTGTCAATAGTCATTTCGATTGTGTCTGATCGACCTGTTCTTGCCCAACGAGTTAATGGAGAAGTACCTCCACACACATGTTTGGCAGACGTCAATAAACTAGCAACAGGTTCCTTTTCATCGGTCCATTTTGCATTGCAAACAACAGCAGAGCTGATTAAAACCAATAAAATTAGAAGCGAATTCATTTCAAATATTTGTATGAAGAATATAATACATCAAGTCATTTTTATATTTAAAAACAAAATCAATCGTGGGAAAATGAAACAACTGGCATATGATCTGTTACAATTTTCCCGTGAAAGTATCGTCAATGCATAATTTTTGTGTTGTCATAGTAAAAAGGCGAAAGAAAATACTGCACTGTAAGACGCCAACAAACTTGCAATATCATGAGAAAACGAACAGATGGTTGCAAAAAATAATAATAGGAAGAGTAAGGAAAATAATCTTGTGATCCTGCACCGATTGCTCTTGTAGCAATTATTTCGGTTGGTTGTTTTGACATTTATGTGTCTCAAAGATATCATATTTTTTTCATTAGATAAAGGAGTCGCTTGCTTTACAATATTTGCGTTGCCTAACAAGAGCAACAATGGGTGCACACGAAAGTGCCATGATTCAAGTGAATTTCAATCGATCGACTGAATTTTATTTTCCAGGTGAACATGTATCAGGAGAAATCTTCTTTCAAAATAAGCTTGATAGACTGAAAGTAGAAGAGATATCTATCGAAATTGTCGGCGTACTTGCTTATAAAACAACAGAGAGTCGTTCTTCTACAGATTCAAACGGAAGCTCGACCACAGAATACTATAATGATTATCATCACGTACCATTTTTCACCAATCGT
>OENM01000843.1:0-55443 GCA_900239745.1 Rotaria magnacalcarata
AAGACTTAATGGCATTGAAACTATCGAAAGATGATGCAGATATGGACTATGAACCGGGAGGGGATGATTCAGTTTTAAAAGTTTTTTTAGCACTTATCTAAGATTTTTGAAAAATTAGGCAATAAACTTAGCTAGAATTTTTTCTCTTTGAGAGAAATTCACATGTTTTCATCTGTTTTATATGATTCTCAACTACTATTATTACATGATATAAAGTCATCCATATAAATTCAGATGATTTGGTTCCTATCATAATAAGCAGTTTTTATTGATTTCACAGTAGACTAGGGATGTGCGGCGTCAGTGACAACACCGAAAAAACCGCCACTTTTGTCACTGATAGTGACGCTCAGTGCACACTGATGGGTTCAGCGCCACTGATCACTGAAATATTGATCACACTGACACCGATATCACCGAGGCGCTGATACCATCGGCGTCACTGGTACGCCAGGCACACCAACTTCACTGACATCTCTTAATTAATTGTTACATAATACTGCAAGACATGTGCTTTAGATAAACAAAGAATGATCATAAACTAGATACATGTTTTTTGTCGAAGATTTTCACTTATAACTTATTTATCTAATTCTTCGACGAAGATGCATTAATTTTCTTCACATTTCTAAAATTTTAACCATTAATTTTTCTGAAAAATATATGCATCTACTTTATGATCATTCTTTGTTTATTCAAATAACATGTCTTGCAGTATTATGTAAAAACTAATTATGAGATGTCAGTGAAGTCAGTGTACCTGACGCACCAGTGACGTCGGCGTCAGTCGCTGAACCCATCAGTGTGCACTGAGTGCCGCTGTCGGTGTCTATCGGTGTTCAGTAAATGCACACCGCACATGCCTACAGTGGACATGACAACCATATGTAGCAAAAGAACATTTTTCCATACGTCTTTGCATACGTCCATTCAACTCTTTCTAATCAATGATCGATGGGAAATCACTAAGAAGTTCATTTCACACCATGTTATCGTAGAAAAAGTCTTGAAATTCTTTTCTCAAACTTCTTTTGCGTTTTTCGCAAAATATGTTTTTTTTAAGACTTTTGTATTTCCCAAATTTCTCCACCATCTTAAACGCTACAGAGTTGCGGTTGGTGTTAAAATGACGCCAAGGATCAGTTCTAGAACTTAACAAGACAAGAATCTTAAATTTGTTTTTGATATCACGTGAGACTCAAATCTTTTACAGTGTATACCCCATTTTTTGCCATATCGAACGAGATAAGCTTTAAAAATAAATATACAAAAGAAAAGCCAAAATCCGGGCCTGCTAAATTGTAGTGCTATGTTTTTGGTATACTTCAAAAGTGACCCGAGCTTTCCAACATTTGAAATGACTGAGAAATTTGGGAAACGCCAGCACCCCCAGTATTGGTCCATAATCGTGAGATAAATCGTGATAGGCTCAATATTTCGGACTGAAGTTTTTTTCATAAGTTTACTAATAGTAGATACACCTTTCCTGAAAATTTCAGCTAGATGGGATAATCCGAAACAAAAATAGAAATTAGAGTGGGGTGGGCGTCTTAATCCTATTTCATAAAAGTGGCAAAGCGTCCATTAAAACTTTGAGTTGAATAACCTTTTTTATGAGCTATTGCATATCCCTTCTATCTTTTCAACAAACTAGAATCCGCGTTGCACTATGATTTTATGTATTCAGATAGTGTCTTTTTCTTTATTTTTCGCGTTTGTAAAAAGACATTCTCTAACTTTAACGGACAATTTCTAAAACACCATTGTTGGTAACCAGTAAATTTCCTCATCGAGAAAAAATGAGAAGGAAGAGATTCTATCGTTACTAAACAAATTTCAAAAAGAACTAATTTGTTTCATCGAAATTTCAAACTGCGCACATGAAGAATATGTTAAGCGATCCTATACATTTATTTTTTTCAGCAGTCCTAGGAACGTTGTTGGATTATCGTATATTCTTGTTTATTGAACCTCAGTCTTGATTTTTCACTATTTTTAATCCATTCTGTTTTTCAAAGCACAAAAGTTTTATATTAGACTTCATTTTATTTTCGATGCCTACTCAATCTTTATTTACCTTTTTTTTGTTTTAGGCATCAACTAGAAACGACGCAATAGTGACTGAGATGCATTGTTGTCTTTTTTTACCGTGCTTGATGAATATTGCTTTTTTTCTTGCTTGTTTTAAAACAAAACAGCTATGATTATTTTGTTGACATGCATAGATTGAAATCAAGCATGTGTGGATACGACGTTTCTCGAAATCATGTTTTTCTCTCATGACAAACAGTGTCTATTTTCATTGGAGATAGCTCTTGCTACTATCAAGAAGCAAACATTGTAAACTTAAAAATAGATTTGCAAAAGGATGTGAGGTTTTATACAAACAGAGATATTAGAATATTTGTTACAAATGCAAACTGTAAATTTGACAATCGGATTAGAACAAAAATACATTATAGCAAGTGATTAAAACTAATCTTCAATTGGATTTTGTACTAACTCAAATGCTAATCATGAAAATTACTATATTAGTACGACGTCTGTTCTAATAAGCAGACCAGAAGCATCATGTGGTGTTAGTAGGAAGACTAGGAAAGTTCTATTCTATATTTTTGATCTGCTCTTCTGTGTTTTACATGTCTTTTGTTGTTGGAGATGCATTTCTTGTCATATTATATACAGTCGTATGTACCGTGTTGTTGTCGATATGATGCTCTCAGCTAACACTGAAACTTAATCCATTGATTATTTTGCTTAGAAATATTTCTTCTAATTTTGCACATGGAGTATTTCTCTGAATGTTCATTACTGAAAAAAAACAGACGATTAGACTAGATATATGTTACCACTGTCAATCTCAACACCTGAATAAATTGTTTTCTCAGGCAGTGATATCATTGACTAATATTGAAATCAAGAAACACTCGACGAAATAATGATTGCGTTCGTCCTTTTGTTAGTGTTCTCAAAGGAATTTTTTCGGTTCTGTTATTTTTGCACATATTCTTTTGCACAATTCAGGTTTATTTATTGTTCCTTTTTTTTGCATCCAAAATAATTTTGAATGTACTGTGCAAAAAAAAACTAAGAAGAACATTCTGTTTTTGTTATATAACTAAGTCCGTTAACTGAATTTTATGAATTGATTTTTTTCGCAACACTAGCATGAGTAGTAGTAAAGTAAGTTTATATATACATATTCAGATACACAGCAGATAATAGTTTCGTTTAGAGCGCACTAGAATGGAATTCGTCCGTTTCCTTGAACTATCGTCAATCTCTTCCTGAAAATCCATTCATCACAAATACTCATACCAACGCTCTTACTCAATCTCGTAGTGTTCCGCATGTAGGCAAAAGTAATTGGGGTGCTTCACAAACTCAACCGATAAACTTAATTTCTACAAGCAGAAAAAGTATATCCAAACCACCAGAAATAACTTTGCTTAATGATACAACATTTCAACAGAGCTTCTGGAATGACGCACAGATCCAATCATCTAATAGCCTAATTAGCGGAAGCAGCAACTGGGATCCAATAAAATTTTCATCATTGAGTAATACGTCTTACCGGAAAAGTGTATGTAATGAAGCATGGGTTGACTCTCACAATATCACATCTACTAGAAAAAACTCCGAGAATAACAATAACTTAAACAGAAATCGAAGTTACTCGAATAACGCAACAGTGAAATTAGACCAACTAGCAGAAATAGAAGCGGGTGGTCCTGAGTTTGTTGAATTGTATTTTCTTCAACATAAATTATTAAGATTTTCTATTTTATAGACTAGATAGTGTTAATTCAGATCCGAAATTGGCAACCCAATGGATGAGCTCACGTCAAAAAATGAGTAGTTTTTACATCATTGCTACTTGTATATTCATAAGTATTGTAGTTGGTACTGCTCTCGGCATCTTTATTCATGTACCAACCGAAGCTGCAACAAGTAAATATATTCGAGATTGTAAATTATAACCTATTTCGTTCGTTTTAGGTACACAAACAAGTGAGACTTGCGATTTTTATCTTATTAATTTCATAAAGTTTAATATTCTTTATGAAAAGCTACAACAACTACTTCAGCAACCACAACCACTACAACAACAACCAGCACTACAAGCACGAGCACTAGTACAAGTACAACAAGCACCACCAGTACTACCAGTACTACAAGCACCACGAGTACAACCAGCACTACAACTACAACTAGTACTACCACTACCACTACCACTAGTACTACCACTACCACTACAACCAGTACTACCACTACCACCAGCACTACAAGTACCACAAGTACAGCTAGCACTACAAGCACATCCACGACTAGCACTGCGACTAGTACTACAAGTACCACGAGTACAACTAGCACTACAAGCACATCCACGACTAGTACTACGACTAGTACTACTAGTACCACGAGTACAACAAGCACTACTAGTACTACCAGCGTAACTACAACAAGTAAGTAAGACTTAGTAGACTGCATTAGTAATAAACGGATACTCATATTCTACAGGCTAGCGAGGTTTGCATAAAGTCACTTATTCAGTTTAATAAACTTATTCGACGTGACTTCCAATAGCTACGCAGTCAAATAATTTCTATTAAGAATTTTCTAATGCTGATTAAAAACCGAAAACAAGACTAATATTACTGATGTGCTCAATTCATATTGTATAAATGAACTTGCAAACGTATTTTCCTTAATTATATTTCTATTTGTAAAATAGCCATAGAAGTGTTAAGTATGAGAACGAGCACATTCGTTTAATATTCAATCATTTCTTTAAATTTTNTTGTCCCATTTTGTCTTAAGACTAATGACAAATCTCAATAGATTCGACAGAATATTTAGGCATACGATTTGAAGTACTGTGTCTAACTTTAGAACAGATCGAATTCGACTATTTTTATTCCTCACGCAATCGGTTTCGGAAATTAAAAAACTGAAGGGATGTTTGTTCTAATGGCTACACAAAAGAAATACGAATTTCTCTATACAATGTGAGAATGTATTTTAGCGACGACTGCATATGTATGTGGTTCAACCTATACAACTCTTCTATACTTGGTAAATCCAACGATGACGGGTTCCACTTTCAGCTATTACAGTTTCGCTTACATAGCCACACAGACATGTGTTACTCTTTCTTTTGGATTTCAACAAGATCCAAACTATTGGACTTTGGACGACGTTTCAGTTGACGATGGTGTCTCAAATATTTTAATTAATGGGGACTTTGAAGCTGGATCTGCCTACACAGGTTGGTCAGGAGTCAATCATTTATCAACGACCGGTTGTTATTCAGGATCGTATTGCTATCGTGATGGAACTGTTGGGTCGCTTGATTATGTAAGCCAATCACTAACGCTCACTGTCGGCCACACCTATACCGTATCATTCTATTTGTCAACTGGTACGGGATCGTCAGGCGTATATGCCGACATAACCATCAGCCCGTGAGTTCACAAACTCGAAATCAATGACAGCATCCGAACTATACTAGAAATAAAACCAGATCAAAGTGATATTTTTACATTGATTTTGTTTTTATTTTGTTCATCTTGACGAAAACGTTTAAAATAAACTTATTTATTCAAAGTAATCGATGTTTGCTTTTATCACGTCCCAATCAGAATACAGTAATAACAAAGAGTCATGAAGGCTGATTAAGATTCAGAACAAGCTTATTCTGCAAATCACCACACACTCTTATCTCTAATTAGCATCAAGTAATATAGTCAGATACATATGTGTAATGAATCATACTTGTGAAAATCAGGAGGGAGGGGCGGGCTCTTTCCAAACCATTCGAATAGCTGGAAGTGCTTGAACGAGCATCCCGCTCTTGATCTAATGTGAAGACAAAACTAGATTGTGCCATGTTGGTAAAATCTCTCATCTACTTTTATCAATAACAATATTACGTCGTACGAGCTATATTTTGTTATTTCGGCATATGTTCATTCGAGAAATACTAAGCATCTAAATTTTCATTGGCTACTCCTAGTAGTTTATATTGTTACGTGCGATTAGTATTATGCTAATTGTATATATTTTGCCAATAATGATGTTTTCCATACAAAATGAATATTTCTAGAAGCTAGTTTTCTGATTAGAGCAACATTATATAACGTCGTTTTCAGTGCGTAATTTCGATCAACTGTTCGAATCTGCTTGCCTTCTAGCGAATAAATTTTTGCACATATATTGGCTTCAATAGCAGCAAGATAATTGAATTCAAATTATTATTTAAAATTCTATTTTCTCCTTAATTCTTTATATGATGCCTATACTAAAAAAAAAGCATGTAGATAGTTTCTCAATAGTGTTTGTTGAAAGCAAGTTGGATGGTCGTAATTTATGAATTTTGGACAGAAGATATGGAGACACATCGCAAAACTCTTCCTTTTCGTTGTTCTTTTAATTGATCATCATGGATGCGTTAGAAAGTGAACCAAATGTAAGATGGTTACAAAAGAAGTATAGTCGGAAAAAAGTTCGTATTACGAACATTTGTTGTTCAGTGTATACGCATACATCTGCAATACCTTTCTTTTCTCTTTGTTTTTCGTTCATCTTTTATCGTGAAAATATGGCTTCTTTCAATAAGCAGTAGAAGTAGAAAGAAAGTGGTGGTAAAAATAGCGTTCTATGCTCGAATTGATTGACAAAAACCGGGCTAACCAATTTAATTAATCAATTCTATTTTTACACACTCAAGAAATGGGGACCGTAGTCAATAGCAATTATGATTGAGAAATAGAAATTCAGTCTTACACCCATCTGGATACAAAGAACAATGGACGCCACTGATGAAAAGGGCGTGTTTCATCTCATTACATAGAATACGAACAATCACAGGGAATGATGGCTTTTAGAAAATTTCAATGAAGCTCTTCCGGCAGGAAAAATGATGACTGAGATCATAAACAGACGCTACTGATGATGCAGCATAAAGATAAACGCAACTTTTCAAAGCTATGGAGTATTCAGTTTCTATCTCGGCGGGAAAATTCACTTTGGTTACACTTCTTCTTCCTCCTTGTACTATACGGAGATCTATCTGTTTCACTCTTTTGATTAGTCTCCGATAACTATGCCTTGGGAGGCAAAAGGGAGTGCAAAAACTTTGATCTAAACATACATTCACTATTAAACTCATCAGTTAAAACTAGTTCTCCTCTATAGAAACATCAAATGTACTCATGTCAAAACTTGTAAAACGTTAGTGATTAAAATATAATAGTAAAATCAAGACGACTTGAACTAAATTAAATTTTTTATTAAGCTAATCCAAGTCATTTAATATAACTATGGGAAAGTGATGAAACAAATGAATTGTGCAATGATGTTACATAAACAAATAGCGTTTTTTCTTTATTTTTCATGTTTGTAAAAGATATTTTCAAACTTTTCCTTACAATTTTTAAATCCCGATAGTTTATGAGTGTCAAATTTCATGGTTGAGCACGAACGAAGCGTCATTAAAGAGCATCGATGGATGTGTGCGTGTGTGTTGTACACAGGATATAAATAGGAAAAGAAAAGAATAATAAAATAAAATAAAGATTAGGAATTGAAAATAGGAAAGTGGTTATTGTTGGTTAGGAAGAAACGTAAATTTCTATTATGTGAATTGATTCAAGTTATAGTGGAGGCCTCTGTAACAAATATGCATTTCTGTTTTATGCGTTTTTGTATGTTTCACATGTCTTTCGTGAGTATTTTCTTAGAAATATGTCTCCTAGTTTTTCACATGGAGTATTTCTATTAATGTTGATTTCTGAGAAAGAATTGATTAGACATGACTCGTTGTTACTACCATTTACTTCAGTACGGTTTTCATTGAGATTGCAACATCTCTATAAGTTTTAAAATCTTTTACTCATAACTAAAAGTTGACATGATTGTAATTAATGAATCATATCTAACATTGCCGTTCTTTTTCGGCAACGAAAACTATGAAAGCTTACTACTTACTGTGTTAATTTTTGAAAGACTTTTACCATTTAGCTTTTACTATAGAGATGTATTTTTTTTCATGAGGCAATGGCAACTCCGGTGTGTACTAAAATCAATAGACTGGAAAGTCAATGATTTAAAAAAATTTTCTTTCATTTATTCGATTGAAAAATTCGTCTATTTTTCGACCTTCAACGTTTGGGCTCCGTGAAAAAGTATTCATTTCAAATTTTTGAAAGTCTTCTCAGTCTGACTTTGTGGTTACTGTTTTTCTCCAAAAATCCTATGTGCCATTCTGGCCAATGCAATGTTCTTTTTGATTTCATTGAAAAGAATTTTCATTGAGTTTTAAATTAAAACGTAAGAATATGGTTGTAATTTTGTTACATTCTTAAGTTTGCCAACTGAATTTTATGAATTTCTTTCTTTCATAAGAGTAGCATGAGTAGTAATGAAGTAAGCTTATATAGAAACATTTTCAGATATACTGCAAATAATATTTTCATTTAGAACGCACGCAAATTGGATTCGTTCGTTTCCTTGAGCCATCGTCGATCTGTTCCTGAAAATTCATTCTTTACAAATACTTATCCCAACACTCTTACTCAATATCATAGTGTTCCGTATGTAGGCATAAGTAATTGGGATGTCTCACAACTTCAATCGATAGGCTTGATTTCAACGACTAGAATGAGTATATGCAACCAACCAGAAATACATTTACTCAATGATTCATCTCTTGAACAAAACTCATGGATTGAACAACATAATCAATCATCCAATAACCTAATTAGAAGAATTAGTAACTGGGATCCAACAGAATTTTCATCGTCCACTGATGATTTCCACCGGAAAAGTGTATGGGATGAAGCATGGATCCATTCTGACAATATCTCTTCTACTAGACAAAGCTTCGAGCATAACAACTTAAACAGAAATCGAACTGACTCGAATAACACAACGTTGAAATTAGATCACGCAAAAGAAATAAAAGTGTCAAACCCTGGGTTTATTGACTTATGTTTCCTTTCGTCCAAAATTCTAAAATTTGCTATTTTTTATAGAATTGATAGCGTGGAATTAGATCAAAAGTTGACAACTATAGGTAAAGGCTCTGGTAAAAAAATAATTGGCTTCTACATTATTGTTACATGGTTATTCATGAGTATTGTACTGGGTACCATTCTCGGAATCTTTATTCACGCAAGAACCGAGGCTCCAACAAGTAAATATATTAGTAATTGTAAACTATAACCAAATTCTTTCGTTATAGGCACACAAACAAGTAAGACTTGCGATTTTTATCATAGTAATTTCATAAAGTTTAATATTCTTTATGAAAAGCTACAACAACGACTTCAGCAACCACCAGCACTACAAGTACGAGCACTGGTACAAGTACAACAAGTACTACCAGCGTAACCACAGCAACAAGTACTAGCACAACAACCACCACAACGGCTACAACTACAACAAGTAAGTAAGACTTAGTAGACTGCATTAGTAATAAACGGATACTCATATTCTACAGGCTAGCGAGGTTTGCATAAAGTCACTTATTCAGTTTAATAAACTTATTCGACGTGACTTCCAATAGCTACGCAGTCAAATAATTTCTAATAAGAATTTTCTAATGCTGATTAAAAACCGAAAACAAGACTAATATTACTGATGTGCTCAATTCATATTGTATAAATGAACTTGCAAACGTATTTTCCTTAATTATATTTCTATTTATAAAATAGTCATAGAAGTGTTAAGTATGAGACGAGCACATTCGTTTAATATTCAATCATTTCTTTAAATTTTATTGTCCCATTTTGTCTTAAGACTAATGACAAATCTCAATAGATTGGACAGAATATTTGCGCATACGATTTGAAGTACTGCGTCTAACTTTAGAACAGATCAAATTCGACTATTTTTATTCCTCACGCAATCGGTTTCGGAAATTAAAAAACTGAAGGGATGTTTGTTCTAATGGCTACACAAAAGAAATACGAATTTCTCTATACAATGTGAGAATGTATTTTAGCGACGACTGCATATGTATGTGGTTCAACCTATACAACTCTTCTATACTTGGTAAATCCAACGACGACGGGTTCCACTTTTACCTACTACAGTTTCACTTACGTAGCCACACAGACATGTGTGACTCTTTCTTTTGGATTTCAACAAGATCCAAGCTATTGGACTTTGGACGACGTTTCAGTTGACGATGATGTCTCAAATGTTTTAATTAATGGGGACTTTGAAGCTGGATCTGCCTACACAGGTTGGTCAGGAACTAATCGTTTATCAACGACCAACTGTCGTTCTGGATCGTATTGCTATCGTAGTGGAACTATTGGGTCGATTGATTATGCAAGCCAATCACTCAGGCTAAATATCGGTCAGCTGTACAACATATCATTCTACTTGTCAACTGGTACGGGATCGTCAGGCATATATGCCAACATAACCATCAGCCCATGAGTTCACAAACTCGAAATCTATGAAAGCATCCGAGCTACACTAGAATATAAATAGATCAGACTGATATTTTTACAAATTTTGTTCCTTTTGACGAGAAGATTTAAAATAAACTTATTTATTCAAAGTAATTGAAACGTGTTCTTTATCAAATCTCAGTCGAAATTCACTGATGAGTGTGAGCCATAAAAGCTGATTAAGATTCAGAACAAGCTTATTGTACAAATCACCACACACTCTTATCTCTAATCAAGACCAAGTAATACACTTAGATGTATATGCATAATTAACCATACTTATAAAAATCAGAGGTGTGGGGCTCATTCCAAATCATTCGGATAGCTGAAAGTGCATGGACGAGGCCTCCCCTCTTGATCTAATCTGAGAAAAAATAGGTTGCTTTATGCTGGCAAAATCTCTCTTCTGCTTTTATCAATAACAATATTACGTCGTACGATTAGCATTATGCTGATTGTACAAAGACAACTGACTTGGATGATAAATCTTTTGTTTTGAAAATAAAATGATTCTGTCTGGTGACTTTAGAAAGCTTTTTGAAAATATTCGGAAGAATAACAGTTGTCTTTATATGCACAATACGAGTCATTATATTTAACTGAGCACTTATTTCTTGCATAAATCAAAAATTAAGTTGAGTATCCATCGATATTTATCTATTTTATAGTAATAAAAAAACAAACAGAATTAAGATTGAACGAGTGTCTTTTTCAATCGATTTAAAATTCTCCAAATGATCCATTATTATTTGTCAAAAATCGATTGAAATCAAGTCTTGTTAAGAAAACGCCTAAATGTGGTAGAGCATTATGTTTTTGAACCATTCCTAATATTCCAAATAAAATTTTAACTTCATCATTAAAGTCTCGTCCAAATTGTCGTAAAATATTTTCATCAAGATTATTATTATTTTCTTGTTGTTTTAATGTTAAACAAAAGGAAACACATATTGATAGAATATTTCTTATTGAATCATATGCTGTTCCTAAAAGCATAAATGAATGTTGTTGAATATCAGATAAAAATAATTCATGTAAATGCTTTATTTGTTGAAAATCAGTACTGGATAATATTGAACGCATTAACTGTTGATATTTATATTCCAATACATCGATTTGAATGTAATATTGAAAATTATTTATAAAAAATGACATTGCATTTCTTAAATGCCATATGAGAGTATTTTGATCTTGATTTTTCAATGCTAACCATAAACTATTCAATTCAATTTGAACATAACGTAGAACAATTAATAAATGAAATATATCATTATAACGTTGTTTACAATTTTCACTAAAAAACGCTTTCATTGGATATTTTAATTTATATTGAATCGATAAATTTGCCCAACCGCAAGCCCAAAAGTCAAATGGACTATTCACATTTTCGGATGTACCTTGAACTCGAGATAGAAAACGGCGACGTCCATTACTTGCTTCCTATGATCGAAAATTCAAATATTAATAATCATCAATAGATATCGTGTTCTGCTTATACCATTGAATGATATATATATATACTATGCAGTATTGTTGTTTTCTTGATCGAGCTGAATACGGTTCGTAGGTACAAGCGGTCGCTTTTCAAATCAATAGTAATTTGGTTTTATGCAGAAATGCTTTCTTTCAGGTTAAAAAGCTGAATCAATTTTTGGTGGAAAGGGAGAGTCTTTTACAAACACGTATTCAATATCCATAGGCCTGCAGAGTTTTACTTAAGAACGAATTTATAATTGATGATTACTGTCAGCTAGTCACCGTTTTCCGGAAGATTTGAACTAAACTGTTACTTAGAGAAAGAAACAATAAGTTAAAAATTTTGCTATTACAGTTTGTGTAAAACTAATTTATGCGCTCTTCTCTTTCAAACGATCACTTAATTCCAAAAGTACGAGAAAGTTCTTACTTGTGTTGAATTTTCCGTAACTGGAAAATTGAGTTTAAATTTAAATTTATCAGCATTGGTTAATATGGGCTCTAAATGTAAATCATTTAAACACTGTTTAAAAACTTCATTAATATCATTTTCAATAGCATTGGTAGATTTTTTTGTATTTAATAATAATTGACTTGTACGATTAACAAATAGTGTGTAAAGTTCTCCACGTTCAATTAAATAAAATCCTCGAATTTGTTCAAGTTCATCACACAAATGAAAGCGATCAACAAACAAATTTCTCAGTGTTAACGATAATTCGATTCTTGCACGTTCAATAATACGTTCTAATTCAAACATATTCAATTCATCAGACATTGTCAATGCATGTAATTGTTGTTGTACACGATTATTTTGTTCATCGTAATCAATCGGATTTATTGATAATGTATTTTTATCGCTATCTTCATCATTCGTTTTTAACAAAAGCCATGATTCACCAATAAATAAAATTTTATCCGCCAATTGAAGAGGAACATACGATGGAAGCATATCAGCTATTAATTGATATTGGCTATAGCCAGGTGTCATGGGAGAAGGTTTTTGAGCTACCTAAAACGAGAAAACAAAGCGGAGATAGATTGAAATTTTTTTGATGATTCACGAGAATTTTTCTAACATAGTTTAGATTTCTTCAGGCGAATTTTTAATAGTAAAACTTATTGAGAGACGATAATTGGTCGTTTTAGGTTAGGTTTAAACAGCTCAATGTAATATCAATCTGTTGTTAAATTTTCCATTTTACCTGAAGAGTCATCTGTCTATCTCTATCCGGCGAATGGGATCGACTCGGTATTGCTGACGTCATACGGGAAACACTAGGTGTTGTCAGTCCCATTGCTTCGACGTTAACACTATTATTTAACCCAATGAAAAATTCTGCATATTCATCATAAACTTGTCCTCGAGTTAAAATCGATGTTATTTGTTTAATTAAAATTCGATGACATGCAGATAGTAATTGTTTCATTGTTGATGATAGTATTGTATTTCCATCTAATGTAGAACGACGGATAACATCAAGAATTTGACAACCACGATAATTATTTGATTGAAGTTTATTTATCAGTGAAACAAGAGCAGGAAACAAAATTGTATAATCTGTTAATGATATTAGAAGATGTGAAAGTGTTAACGATGTATCTATAAGACATTCATGTTCGAGTTGACTTAAACATTGAAGATACGATTGAAGAATAGAACGAAGTTCATAAGCAAAGCTTAATATATACAAACCACCTTAAATTAGCAAAACAAAAGGAGATAAAAGCTAATTTAAAAACTAAGTTTTTACTTGTTTTATCTTTAAAAATATTTTGAATAAACTCGTCAAGAGTACGATAATGTTGACCAATTTGTGTCAATCGATCAAGTATTTCTAATTCACCTTGATGAACATATGTAACTGTTGGAAGACGCTACATGATGAAAATAAATAAAAAAATTGCTACAGAATATAAAACATTCAAAAGATCATGCTTTTTACTCTTTTAAAATGAGGATCATCTTGTTTTAGTGTTAATAAGCCACTACATCCAGTCTGTAAAGCTATTAAAGCTTCATGTAAAGCCATTTGAAATGAAAGATATATTTATTTAAAAGCGAATTAAGCCTTTTTTTCTTCATTTTTCGACGAACATCAAATCGTAGGTAGCGATGAATGATTAGACGTTTGCCATTTGTCGATTGGAATTAGCCAATAGAAATTTTTGTAAGGAAGTAACAAAGAGAATTGAACCCATCTAGATTCACATTTCCATTTTTTCTCTTGTGAAATATGGCTGAACCACTGTCCACAAATGTTACGATTGAACCCTGCCTTGAACCGAGTGTTTATGAATATTCACTCGATGGTGAAAAAGTTAAGTCGTAAGTTTTCTAATTTTGTTATAAAACTTAAAATTCTAAAAATTTATTGTCTTTGCTTCTTAGAACTCAATCCATGTCGGATCATTTTACAAAAATTCTCAGTCGCATGGAATTGAATGATTTACGTTCCGAAGATGCAGTAGTTGAAAGTTCAAACGAAGAAGAACGTCGCATAGCGAATGGAGCAAAAAATACATTCGGAACATTTTTCGAACAAATGAGGTAACGGGAAAAAGTTTAATTTCACATATAATTCTATTCATATATGTTCAAGACAAGCCAATATTGAAGTATGTGCATTATATGATATTCTGTCATTAGTTATGAGTCGTCGTTATTTTAATCTATCGGCAAACGCTGCTGATATGGATGAAAATTTAAATACAGCTAATCCACGACAACGTGAATTACTAACACGACAAAATCAAGACATACTGCGTAAATCTTGGGTATCGAAACGTACAAGTGCACGACAAGCGGCCGATGTTTTATTATCATCCTACGAACGTTTTATGAAAATTATTAATACAACAAGTGGAAATCTAGAAAATTTTCATGCACAATTATCGAACTTACGACAACGTTGGAAAATACGAAAACAAGCCAATACAAACAAATATCTAGGAGATTTATCATTTCGATCAGGTTAATTTTAA
Source organism: Rotaria magnacalcarata (assembly GCA_900239745.1). Classification (NCBI taxonomy): domain Eukaryota; kingdom Metazoa; phylum Rotifera; class Eurotatoria; order Philodinida; family Philodinidae; genus Rotaria; species Rotaria magnacalcarata. The sequence continues at coordinate 14,925 of OENM01000843.1, forward strand.
GCAAAATGATTATAATTATTGAACTATTTGCTTTTCTCTTTCAGCCGGTTCATTTTATCCGTATAAAATGCAGTTTGAAGTCACAAAAGCTGATAGTCATAAGCGAACACATACGAACTCCATTGATGTTATTATACCGGAAGAATTGCAAGTTCGTGTTATATTAAAAATCGAAATTGAAACGAGTGTGTCTGTGTATTTGTTGAAATTTTCATAATAAAAATTGTGTTCTATTTTGATTCTAGAGGATGGAGAAGTTCTACTGCGAACATATTCAACGATGATGGCGAATGATACCATTATGAATACAAATGATAATAGCTATGATTCAATATTAGAAAATGCACAACGAACGGTGTTTTTAAAAGAACTTTTCTCACAAGTAAATTAATTTTCATATTGACCAATGAGAAATTATTTCTTTTGTTTTAGCTTTGCCGTGAAGCATCGGACATAACGAATATAATTCAACCAGCAGTCATGAGAAATTCGATTCAATGTTGGGTTTGTGAATTTTTTCTTTTTTAAGAGAAAAGCAGAGACGTTAAAACTATGTTGTCTTAAAAGAAAGAGTAGCGTAAAGTTTTAAGTTGTATCTGTTCACTCTCCTGTTTTCTAAAGACTACCGGAGCAATCGTAAAGAAAATTTTTTCGAGTTGCATAAGTAAAATTGATAGTGAATTTTTTCTTTTAGATTCTTTCCGATGTGATCATGACAATTAGTCTTCTACGTGCTAGTGAATTCGATGCCAGCACTCAAAATGAGCAAACTCTATGCGTAAGAGAAAAAAACAAATTCCTGGTTTTCATTTACGAATTAATCTAAAATTGTTTAGGGCGCAAATATTGGCTTATTAGAATATTCTTTATGTGCTCTATTACGGCAACAATTTCTTCGTAACTTCCATTATTCACAATTAAAGCCTAGTACACTTATGTTAGGTATGATAGATAATTAGAAATTTTCTTTTAATCACATTTCATCAATCTTAGGTGTTCCTGCATTAAGACGTATTGCTGGTGTGAATGCCTTTAACTATAATCAATTAAAATCTATTAGTGAAAATAAATCAATTTTACAAACAATTATTGACCTCTCTCAACATCAAGTCGTACGAGCTAGGTAAAATAAGGGATGCACTATTAGAGAGTCGAATATTTTGCCGATATGCGAGTCATTTGAAGGGAGATGAATCTGAATTTCACAATTCTTTATGAATTTCAACGTTCTTTTATAATTTCATTTAGGATTTTAAATGTATTAGATAACTTAGCAACAAATTGTGATATAAATATGACTGTAAACGTCAGTGCATTCAGTTCAACAACATCGACTTTTGGACGTGTTCATATTATAGTACCGGGCTATGATCTATTGTGCCGGTAGGTATTTCAAGTAGCAAATGAAAAGAGATCCGCAAAAAATTTGTTTTTTTTTAGTTGGTCCTATATGTTCCAAATTGAAGAATGTCAAGTTAAAATTCAATATAAATCTCATTTAATCGAATTTCAACATCATATTGAAGAAGTTCAAAGATTTTTTATTAACCAAGTAACTATCGAAACTCATCGTTTTTCCAGAAAAGTTAGTTCTGTTGTTGTTTAGATAGCTTGTTTTAAGTTTACAACAGCTTGTACATTAGCAAAAATCTTTGGCTGGTCTATTGTTGGTAGTACAATGGCACCAACTGTTGGTAGACTAACGGAAATTCAATTTAGTGCTCAACTTGATCATTCTAATATACCAACGTAATTTGTTTTTCTCTTGAAGAAAAAAAGAATTTAATTCTTATTTGATTCTTATAGATCAGTTGGAATACGTATTGGTGATGATTTACAATTGCAAGTAGCTGTAAGAAAACGTCGAGAACAAAATGATGATACACTGATGGATGATGGTTCCAATGAACGAATAGGACCATCCAAAGGAATCAAATATGATCCTATTAATTTAGATGATTATTGTGGAACATCAACATTGCAAAAATTCGAAATGTTTATATCGGGCTTATTGCATCAAGAGAAACAGCAATAGAACTTTATGTACCTTCATCTTTTCTTCTTTCTAGGTTATATAAATAGTTTTCAATAAAAATAAAACAAGAAAAACAATTTTTATCTTGCTTTTATGAACGTTTTCAGGCTAAGAATTTTTCTAGTTTTTCAATCGCTGTATCAAGATAAGAAAAAGCAAAAGAATGGTTTTATCTCATAAAAAGTTGCCATCGGAATTTTCAACAGAGAACCAACAATTGATTTATTTTTTGCACAAAACATTTACTATAGAATAAACTAAGCAATCGTTCTTTTCGAAATATTTCTCAATACGATTTCAACTTGAAAGTCGCTTGTAGATGTGTGCAATCGATTCATAATGTGTTGATCTTTTCGATTTTACCCATGAACTACTGACATCTTCTTTTAAAAACTAAAAATACAGCATTCTTTTCGTTTACTTATGCATGAAAGTTACAACGTGATAAAATTTTCATTCAATCGTTTATCATAGAGGAAGAGAGAAATCGAATAATTCGTCGCAAAAAAAAATCTTTAAAAAAAAAATATCGTTTTTATTTTTCATATTCAGATCAATCATGGTTAATGCAACAGTTTTGCATGATGGACAACAAATTCAAATAAATTTACCTGATAATCCATCATTAGATATAATATTTAAATATTTACATGAAAAATTACCAAGAACATTTGATTTTTGTACCCATATAATTCAATTATTTGATCCGACAATAGGAGAATTTTTTGATTTAAACGATGATGGTCTTAAATCATGGTATTGTCTACCATATAAAGAAAAGAATCATATGCGTTTACAGGTTATTCGTGCTGGTATTTGTGATGATGATACAAATCATCGATGTGAAATAAATACCAATGATCAAAATATGTCAGAAGTTTTCAAAAAAATCGAATGTGATATTGATAATTTATTTGGTGCTATTGCAAGTAAAATTTTTACTAGAAAAAGAATTTAAATTCAACATTATCTATTCAGGTCTTCAAACAACGGCTAATGGTATTCGTCAAGATTTCAAATTGGCTCTTGATAAATATCACAAATATCAGGAAGAAAAAACTTTATCAACAAAAACCAATGGACAAACAGTAGTGCCAAATGTAAATCGAACACAGAATAGTAATGTTTCGCGAGATAAAATTTCGTCGCCTAAAATTCAAAATGGAAATGCCGATCGACCAATACGTTATCCAGCTGAAGATATTCGGTTTAAAAATAAACCAATCCAACAAGAAATTGTTCAACCGGTTCCTGTTGTACAACAAGTGCCATTAGTTTCGAACGCCTATCAAGACGATGATGAAGATGACGAAGAATTGACTGAGCATAATAATAATAATAATAATACACCTATTGATCAAAGTAAGTCAACGGATAGAGAGTTATTGTTATTTAATTAAAACCTCTCTTACGAGGGAAGATCACCAAGTGTTCAATCGCTTTTGCGTTGAAACTGCTTACATTATGTAGCTCCCAAGGAGTTATGAATACGCTGAAAATATTTTGGGCGGATAGCTTATTGTTACGAAAATAGACCATTTATAAGGTATGGAAACAACTTTTTATGAACGTTTCAGACCTTTCTACGTTTCCTATCACTAGACGCAGGTATTGTGAAATTTTTATTTTACATCTTTCAAATAAAGTGGCAGATTTTATGAAAAAAACAAATTCAATGGCCACAAACATTCATAAAACACTATTCTCGTTGAGGTCTATTGGTATATAAAATTTTAAATTGAAATTCGAAAATCAATTTTTCTAATGTTCCTGAGGGGGAGTACGGCAATCATAAAAGAATGCCATAAAAATGGCCTACTTTCGTAACAATACGCTATCCGCCCAAAATATTTTCAACGTATTCATAACTCCTTGGGAGCTACATAATGCATGTAGTTTCAATACAAAAGCGATTGAACACTTGGTGGCCTTCCCTCGTTAGTAATATCCTTACCTTTTGAGACCAATGAATGATAATGCCTATAATTTTTGAATTTCAGCTTTACCGATAGTCGATATTGAAACAGTATTATTAAATGTCGGCGAAGATTTTCAAGCTCTTGTTTCAATAGCTGTCAATCCATCGTATTTCTTTGTCCAAAATACGTTATATACACATGATCTTGAAAGACTTGCACAAAGCATGAAGTAAATCGTTGCTTTTATTCTTTTGTTTTTTTAATTCAGTCACAATTTTAGCGATTATTATTCGGCAACAGATCTATCGGCAGTAACTTATAGGCCAATGGAAATGAGTTGTTGTGCAGCGCGTTATTCTGTTGATAATCGATGGTATCGCGCTCGAATAAAACGATACAGTTCAGGTAGAAATTTTCATAGAAGAAAATGAATTCTAATGTTGTAAAACTACTTCGTTCAATTTGCTTAGAAACAACTGTTGAACTTGTCTATCTCGATTATGGTAATAATGAAGAACGTCATATAACTGAATTACGTCCACTCGATCCAGCATTTGCTGATTTACCTGCTCAAGCTATCTGTGGAGCGCTTGAGGTTGAAAATAAAAATTTTCCAGGATGAATAAAAAAAATGAACTCTTTTTTTCTAGTTATTACCACTTAATGGTGATAATAATAGTTCCTGGACAAAAAAAGCGAGTTTTAAATTTCATGAAGATACACTAACAAAACCACTCGATGTACGTATTATTGCACAGCCAACGTTACAATGGTAATTATTAGAAAGAATAGAAACGTACGATGAGCTAGTTAATGTTTTTTAGGCCAATGTATTTTGTACAACTTACAATTGATGAACATACAGTGAGTCGAGTGAAAGAGTTTGAATAGCAAAAATGAGATTTTGTTGTTTTGCTTTAGGATGTTGCTGAAACATTAATATCATTACGTCATGGTCGGCGAGCATCACTTGCAGAAATTGTACAAATTGTTGGTCCTCGTCTTGATCTTAATGATTATGCTGCTTATAATTTACCAAAAGAAAGTTTGTTGATATAGACATTCCTAATTGCTTCAGTAGAGATAAACGTCAAAATATTTCGTTTTTCTATTGTAGTTCTAGACAAGGCAGCAAATATCATGATTCCTACGAGACAACCAAATCATGCTCCAATTATGCCAAACGCTATGAAGCAAGATAATAGAGGACGGGTAATTAATAAGCAATTGAATAGTTTTCCTCGGATTCGCAACATCATGTTTTACGAGATTTCTATCCCAATAGATGACAATCATGAAGTTACTAGAATAGTGGACAGTGTTTTTTACGATTTCCTGTAAAATCGAATCTGATAAGATCTGAAAATATCTCCTCTTTTTTAGGGTAAAACCTCAACGAATGCGTCCGGTAGAATATCTCGTGCAAGTAGTATTCCACCGATTAATTTGAATCTAAATGATAATATTGGTTCATGTACAATAACATCGATAACATCACCATCACATTTTTTTATTCAATTAACCGAAAAAAATAATTTCGAACAAATCTATAACAATGTCAATGAAACCTATTTGGAACGCATATCATGTGATCGTATGACACGTTTGAAAAACTTTTCAATTAATGCATTAGGTGTTGCACGAAATAGTCGTGATCAACGTTTTTATCGCGTACAGATTATAAATCATGATCGTGAACGTAAAGCATTACTCGTACTTTGTATTGATTTTGGTGAATATATAACAGTACAAGAATCGTCTATCTATGAACTTATATCGGAATATCAAATCTATCCACCACAGGCAATAAAATGTTCATTAGGTTTAATACATTCGGTTAATGAAGATTGGTCACGCGAAGCAATGAATTTAATGAATCGTTTCATTGGCGGAAAAGGTTTTAAAACATTTCGATTCTATTCATTAGGTACATCGATACAAACCATCAAGTAAAATAATTAGTTTTTCGAATAAAAAGTATTTTTTTTTTTTGTTTTGTCTTTGCCAAGACTTGGCGATTCATCTTTGCCTGTCATATTATACGATATGAATACATCTATCAATTCTATCAACGAACAATTGATTGAAAGAAAACTTGCAATGCCTGATCCAAATTATTTGGAATACATACGTGCTGCTAATGATGCAATGAGTGATTTAAATGGTTATAAAAATCAACGTATTAGACAATATATTGAATCTCAACGAAATTATACTCAAAAACAAACAGATAAAACACCGACAGCACCACCAGTTTCAGTTGAAAAAAATCAAGTCGATGTTCAATATGAACCACCACAAAAACAACAAATGAATAATCCAATTATTACTTCCAATACTATTGAACCACTTCCTCTACCGGATGATGAAGGTTAATATATAAACTAAATTCATCGTCTTTGGCGAAACTTTCTGTTTGACACTGCGAAATTCTATTCATTGAGTTTATGCTAAGGTTCTTACATGTTTTGTTTTTTTTATACCTAGAAAATTTACCCTATTGTCCACCTGTGGTCGAACCAGAACCACGACACTGGTATGCTGTTGAAGTAACACATGTGAAGTCAGCTGATGAATTTTATATTCGGTATCCATTTGGTCTTGATACGTCCCTTGGCCAAGGCGGAGAACGTATGTATTTTGCTCTAGAATAAAATTATCTATTTGTCGAATATTCAAAATTCATAAATTCTACAAAAACAAAATTGGGTTTTCTTTTTGCTTCAGCGGCTCGTTATCCTGAAGAAATTGAACCAAATCAAATGCTCAATGATCTTCATCGAAATATGGCGTAAAGATTTTCTTCATTGATTTTTCTAAAAGTAGAATATTTTTCGTTTTCTTTTTTAAGAGATTTATATTCAACTGAACAACGTCGAGGTATATCAACAGCGACTACATATTGCCGGGGTCAAATGGTTGCTGTTCGTTATCAATCCCATTGGTATCGTGCGCGTGTATTAGAATTTAAACCAACAACGAATTTTGCATGGGTTTGTGTTATTTCAGATTAGATAAAAAAAACGTTATTTTGTTTTTCTTTAAGGTTCAATTTGTTGATCAAGGTGAAATCCGTGAATTAGGCACCAATACAATGCGGCCATTGCATTCAAAATTTCTTGATTTTCCATTACAAGCCTATCTATGTCGTTTGGATGGCTTTGATGCTACCTATCCATGGACAACACAAGATAAAGATTTGTTTAAAAAAAAAGTACGAGATAAAATTTTTTATGCAAGAAAAACGCATGGTAATACAAAATTTTGCTTTTTAAAACTCAAACTATTCTATGTGTTTTCGTTTATATTTAGAACCAAATTTAATTCAATTAGTTGAATTCGTTGATGGTGCACTTGTTTCATTTGATTCATTTTGGAATACACTTCATCATTCACGTAAATCAGTTGAAATACCTAAACCGATTCAATTAAATCGTCATGCGCCTTCAACTGTAACAAATCCTCGGCAAGCATTTTTACCAATGGCAACTAATGAAGCGCCTGTTCGTAATCTCCAACCAGTAGTAGCTGGCCTGGTTAATTATGGAAGTGGTTCAGAATATAGTCAAACGTCATCGATGATGCCTAAATCGTCGACAACGAAAAGACCAAGTGGTGTAACTATTCCACCACCACCATCTACAAATAGACAACCAATGCAATTCATATCAGCTGGTTTTAAACAACCAGTTGACTATGCACATTTATCACCTAGTGAGCAATTAGCACAATTACAACAGCAAGGAGGCCATCGAATTCAATCAACGGGTGGCTATTCCATCAATAAAAATTTTCGTCAACAACAATAATATGTTTGTTTATAACAGTTATTTAGCTTTTTTTTCTATTGTGTAGTGAGTGAAACAAACAGAAACACTCTAGTCAGAAAGCTGCATGTGTGTGTATGTTTCTAATTAAACTTTTGTTACTTTTTTTCTATGTTGAACATGAAGTGTTTTTTTTTCTTGTTCGATTCAGTTTCTTGGTATTAACCAGACAAAATATGAATACGAAAGATTTTGAAAACTGTTGAATAATTTCTGATCAACGACGATTAGAACTTATAAAAAAAGTTTAAATTAGATAAATTTTCATGCTTGATTTCATTTTGGGGTTGGCAAGGACGATGTCTCAAGTGGACTTACATTTTTCGAAAATTTCATTTATATTCGAACGTGAATTAGGCAGTTACTCACATTCTATGATGAATCATCAGTTCTTTGTTGACTTACTCGGACTTATCAAAACTAATCTAAGCAATTACCTTACTGAAAAGGAAACAAAAGTGCATTCGATCATTATGAATTTGTTCATACTCAATTACATTATAATAGAGAAATGATCACTAGATTATACATTGTTGCAACTTTCATTTATAAGCTTTTCTTTTTCTTTTTTTTACAACGATTAGGTATTCTAGCTGTGCTTGATGTTGTTATACTAGGTTTTCTTTTAGAACAATGCATTGTTATGTTAGACACTGATATTTATTATCGAACATGACAACGAAAAGAAGAAGAAAAAAAGAAAAAAAGAGAACTCGTTGATTTGATTTTTCAAACGAGTGTGTATGTATGTCTTTAAGCAGCTGTTGGTTGCTCATGACCATTGTTTATTATGTTCATGTTCATTGATCAGCCTGTAAATGAAAAGAAATAGTTACATAATGTGTTAGAAACTTTTGAAATTCATTGTTGATATAAACTGAAAGGACGATGAAGAACATTTTATCCAACGTTGCGTACGTTTAAGATGAAATATTCTCAAAAAAAAAGTGCGAACGTGAAATCTATTTAGTCTCTCGCTAACGAAATGCTTGTTCAATTATCGATAGAAATTAGAATATTTTCATGAACGACTTTCATTGCGGAATGCGTACTTACTCATCGTAAATAAGTGCAAATCGCCATTTACCTCGCCGATTTTTTTAAAGCGCATTTGAACATTCATGTGCATGTCGTCGTCGCTGATCCGTGTTATTGATGTTCGGAAAATTTACCCATACTTTCAAATTGTTCTTGTCATTTTCTTTGGTTATTAGTTTTTATTTATGGCGAATAAGTCGAGAAAAATGTTTGGTTTCATTCAACACATTCGGCATGCCGAACATTTGCTTTTTCAATCCATGCCGATGAGCATATTTCAATAGTACTTATATATCCAGTTATTCGAGTCAGTTTATGTAAACAGGAATATTGAAAAATTGATCAATATGAATTCCGTCGAAAAAATGATTTTTTTTTCCGTCAAATGAACTATTCTATTATGTGAAAACAATTCTGCAACATCTCTGTATAAATTCTCTAATCCGAAATAACTGGATATACATTTAACATATTCAATAAAAATCTCAGCGACATGTACGAAAAGTATTGCTCTATGCACACCTCATGTAGTTTCACAAAACAATTCATGCAAGTATAACTGGATGTCTCTATAAAAGTCTTTAAATTGTCAGTTTAAGTTTTAGGTAAAATATTTGATACAATCACTTAAGTAAATACAATCATACGTACGTAATGATAGGCTATTTCTTGCCTCCAAGGACAATGCCACCTGCTCCAGCTTTTGCTTCTCGTTTCGCCTTTTCGGCAGCACGCTTCTCGTCTTTAGCATGGCCACCTTTGGGTTTGTTTTTTTCAGATTTAGCACTTGGTTTTGGTTTAAAAGTTTCTTTTGGTGGCATCTTGGTCCTTTGTTTGTTTTTTTTTCAAAAAAAAANAAAAAAAAATGATCAATGTATATTGTAAACGATTCTAGATCGTCCTGAGCTAGCAGAAATCTGAAATATGTTAAAATATATAACAAATGTCTAGAAAACGAAAAAAGGAATATCGTCGGATAATCGAAACTACTTTTCTTATCCCGCGTGATCGAATGACGACTGACGAGAATATTTATGTCCTCGGCACCATTTTGTATATGACCTTATGCAAACGTATATTAGCCTCTCTCTGATTTATAATATTAGCTGATAAATATTCATCCCGTAGATGGTGGACTCATACGCTATTTTATCGCCAGCAGAATATGAAAAGAATAGGAGTGGATAGGAATGAAGGATTTCAACAGTACAATTTTATTTTCTTGCTCAGGATCAGGAGAACTATAACAAACTGAAGAAAACGACGAAAAATAAGTGAATCAGGTCATTGCTACGAAAATACTTCTAAATAATAATACAAAACTCTCATCGAAGTTTACAAATAGATTGAATTATATTCATGAAAATAGAGAAACACAAAAATATTCTAACTACTGTGCATGGGTTTTATTAATTTCTTTTTAGATATGAAGATAAGGTGATGATAGTACTTATGTTTATTAAATATCTTGCAAGAGCATAATTCTGAAAATTTTATCGCATGGCATTTTTCGAGCAGTGTTCAACAAAAGAGAGTTATAATTATAGCTCTTTTACTTCTTTGACATCCCATGTTATTTGAAATTCAAATGTAGAAAAACTCTAATTCTTTATAAAAGTTAACTTAAAGAAGTGGTCCCTGAAAATTATATTCAAAAGGATGAATGATTATCAATATGATTAGATCGGTACATTTTTTTCTAGACTTGATAAAAATAAATCTTTCATATATTGACAATCTTATATTTGGTGATATAATTAAATAAATTTAAAACAGAAACGAGAACTATGATTGAGTCTATAAAACGTTGTCTGTTCATTTGATAGGAGTCAAGTTTGAAAGGCTGTGGATGTGGGTGTCGCTATGTATGTGGAGAAGAAAAGAATGCAAAACATCCCCCACACCCACAAATTTTTATCTGATGCTTGAAAATTCGCGAATAACATTTCGAATCCAATACGTATTTTGATCTGAGAATCGGGCTTATCTAGAAAGAATTAGTTAATTCATGCAAAAATTTCCTAGAAGGATCTGTCGTACAGCGAAGTTTTATTTTGCATTCTTCAAACCAAATACATTGAGTTGCAATTTTAAAACAAATTGTTACATTTAACTCAGAAGTTTATGAAATTTCACCGCTGAAGGCCGCACCGCTTCTGATACTAACTAAAAAATGAAGATGCTGTTGCGCTCGGAAAGAAATCACAGTCTGGGGTGTGTGTCATATTGCACAGGATATTCGTCCACACGCACCCACACCCTTGAAATTCAACTATTTCATAATTTTGCATGGTGCTCATTCTATTATTACTCTATTAAATGAATAACGACTTCGACCTACTGAATGGCATCTACAATAACACCATTTCGTTATGCATTAAATACTAAAACTTGCCATATTTAGACTACGTAGTTAGGGTGCACAGAGTTTTAGAAAAATATAAGCATCGTTATTGCTTACGCGCCTTTTCTCTATACTATAGAAACCTACCCAATAATCTTTGACTTTGTTCTTTCCTTTTCACTCGTCATTGCTAGAGCAAAGAGAAAGTTGCGAAAACCTCGAGTTAAACCTGCACACGTGTATATTTTCTTCGAAAGTACACAGGAGTTTAATAAAAACCTGCTTGTTTGCTGTAACATGGTGAAATTAATTCTACTACTCGGTGAAAAGCTGCCAAAAGCTAATTAACTATTTCTAATCGATGAAATGTATTCGATCGAGCTTGATAAGAAGCATAAGCATGCATTTTTTAGATGCTTGATTCCATGTGATTCAGATGATTCTATCGCCATAGAATCAACCTTTTCCACCTTGTCGTTACACCATCGACTACTACACTAAAGCGACTACTATCTCGTTCGAAACGAATTCAATCAATTTTGGTAAATACTCCAACTATCACAATATTATCATTAATGAAATGCCTCGGTAGAGCTGCTCTCTTCGTCTGGTTAGCCCAACGATTAGTTCAATTACGTATCTTTAATGGTACTTGTTATTTTGAAATAGTTCATGAACAAAAAGCTTATTTTCAATACTTAAATAACATCATCTTTAAAAATGCTTGTTTTTTAACATTGAAACTTTATTGTGCCATATACAGGTTCACAATCAACTTTAAAAATCGAATTCAAATGATATTGGAATAGCACCAAGTTACAGTTTATAGAAAAACTTAATGTAAGTTCCATAGCATAAATACTGATCTCCAGCATCGAAACGAAATTTCATTGTCGGTCTTCCGCCGTGTGGTACTGCAAAACATAGAGGCTTCCCACTTGATGGACTCCATTCGACGGGGACCTCGCGTCCGTCGTCGGTCGTACGAAATGCGTTTGCGCATCCAACCGGCGACATACACAACTCATAAGGATTCAGCAAGTGACTTTTGAACAAAACTGTCATATTGTACATTGGTCCACCCCAAAATAAAGATATATTTGAGCAATTATTACCATAGTATAAACGATCCACGATGAATGTTCCATTTATACAGTTTGCCGGAATGTACTGGAAGCAGTCTTTGGTAGGTTCAACGTCGATCATACAATCGTCGCTGCTATATTGGCCCAGCACGGCTATCGAAATACAGGCAGTAAACACAACGAAAAGATTCATATGGAACGACATTATGGGCCACTGTAAACACTCATGTGACTCGTTCGCTCTTATTTATTGTCATACAATCGAACAGATGTGCAGCATTACTTGAAATTTGATCAATGCCATTAGCCGTGTAGTGCTTAACTCCATTTACAGTCAGCGGCAAAAATGTAATCGAATTAATTTTTTGCAAACGTTTTTTTTCAGTTTTTCTTTGGGCCTAAGAGTTACGGATCTAATTCAAATTGTAATATAGATATGTAAAAAGTCAACTACGCGATGTATTATAGGAGAAAACTGAGTCTTTCTATATAGAGTTTTCACCGTATCTTCTCATTTGCGAGCATGAATTAAAATTTGAAAATTTGAAAATCAAAACTGATTAATATAAAATAAAATACGAACAGCAAAGTTTGTGAAACTCGTTTATTAGTCATGTCTAAAGTATAAAGTTGTTTAAGCTTTTAAAACTTTCGATTGCTATAATTTAAGATTTGCAAATTAAAATAAAAAATAATGAAGTAAATTTAATTCTATGTAGCCTATCTATTCAATTTTACTCGTAAATAACTGTAATTTGTAGAGCACGCTGAAAATCTATATTTCATGTTTCTTTTCGATAGCGATGATTTATAGAGTTCGCTCGAACTTGTTGTCAGAACATTTTTATAGATAGTGCTTTTTCTTTTATAACAATTTTAATAATTCATAACATTTGAAAAATCATTTCAACAATGCAGCACAATATTCAATTAACTACCCAAATCATGATGCTCAATTAGTAGTTTACAAAACTTACAAAACTCAGAAATGTCGGGAACGCTCGATGAAATATTTCTATGAATCATAAAAGAATATTTCAGTTTTGTATCAGTCATGATCATTCTTCATCACCCTTACTCGAGGATTATCAGTATAGTTTAGTTAATCATAATTTTTAGCTTTATCTCAGTTATCCTCATTTTTCTCTCGCCCTGAAGTTTCTGGAATCTTTTCGAACAAAAACATTCTACTCATCAATAACTTGCGTCCTCTATAAATCTCAGAAATTATATTTAATACAAAATAAACTTGAAAGTAGAATTTTTCATAAGTTTTTAGTTTCATGCAATGATTAGCAAAATTTGTATGTAGCATACGATTTTTTGTTTATTTTCCAGGAATTTTCGATCTTATTCGATCGTTTCAACTTTCAATTCATAAGACTATTACCGATGTTACAAGACAGAAAAGGAAACATAGAGCTGTAAATCAATATCTATTACATCATAATCTGCAACTTTATAAACAATGGCAACCTATTGATAAATTCACGAATACTCCTGGAAATTATATTACTCAAGCTTGTGTGCTACTCACAGGCGGCGGAACGTTTTGAATTTAGGGGAGGCTCAATTTTTTTCAACGAACGATAAAAAGTCGACATTTGGAGAGACGATAGATTTTTAAAATTCGTTGTCAGACCTTTGATTGAAAAAGTTTTCTGTATTGATACATTTATATGGCTGCAGAACCAGGGACGGCGCGAAGTAATAGAGGTATAGGGGGGGTTACTTGAAAACGGGAGGTTTTTTTTTCAAAAATTGGAGGAAATCAATAAAAATCTCTTCTATTTTCTTCAAATCGGAGTAAAATTGAAAAAAAAATTTCCAAAGTTGGGGCCCCCCCCCGTTCGCGCCGTCCCTGTGCAGAACAATAGGAAATTCTGTTCCTAGTCAAGAATCACGTAACGCATCCCCAGAGTCCCCACCAATTTTGGATTTTTTGGAAGGGCCTGTCACGAGTTCCCGAGGAGTTATGGAAAATATGAAAAATTTCTATCGAGACTATCAAAAGTCTACGTAAAAATCCGAAAGTGTCTTCGAAAATTTGTAAANTATCATAAGTACAAAAACTATTGTTCATACCCAGTAACGTCTTTTCTCTAGTTTTCTGCAATACACTCAGAACAAATGCTCTTCCTGTCTGACTGATCTAGTTTCCCTTAATGAATATGAGAAATAAATGCATGATTAAAGCGTTGTGTCATTATTGATCGTAGATGTCTTTATTCCATTAATAACACTGAAGCATCTCTGAGCCGTAGCCGTTGAAGTGAGATTTGTTAACTATAAATGCAATAATTTACAATATTCATGAAACAGATTTCCTAATATATTGTAAGTTAAGTAAATCACGACGAAATCTGTATTCTTTTCAAATATCTGAGCCTCCCCAAGCCTCCCCAATTGGTTTTTAGGGGAGGCTTGAGCTTCCCCAAGCCTAATGGCTCCGCCGCCTATGGTGCTACTTATGCGGGTGTGGGTCTAAGTAAACGGAAGAACAAGATCTATCCCCAACCATGTTCACACACCCACACCCACACAAATCGTCAAGATCAGCTATTTGAAAAAAATGAATGATCTGGTTTAATGTTTTGTTATTTGTAAAAGATTCTCGTACAGATTCGCTTTTGCTCGTCATATTCAATTTGTACAATTACTCAAAAATTAGTTCAGATTCTTAAAACTGATGCATGAAAATAACTGTATATCATAATATGAGTGCTATTCGTATTTAAATACTGAAGAACAATGATATTTTTTTCTTAATTAAGCGCTACGTTATAAAATATTTGCAACGTAGAAGTCAAAGTCAGTTGGATCGCCGTGACATTGTAATGACCAGATCTAGATTACAGGCCAACGTACAGATCAGACCAACAGTAAAGAGCACAGTTCTCCAGGGTTGCAACGCCATAATGTAGGCCACAGCATAAAGTATGCGAGCGAACAAATAGATCGCACCGTAAACAATTGTTCTTGTAGCGTTACCGTCAGAAAACGCGGCTGTTGCTAGCAGTAGTATGAGAAAATACGTGTCATTTTCCGTATCGTTGCTGATAGTTTTGTTCACACGTACATCTTTGGTAAACTCGATTGTGCCAGGATCCACAGTGGAAGGTTGCACCCGTGCTCCTACCAGCTTATTGTCTTCGGGAACCCGAGTACCTGGTTGGAAAGGTTTGCGAACTCTTGTTATAACGATCAAGAAAATCATTGCAATGCGCCGGACAACCATCACGAGCATGAACCACGCAAATACAGTGTTGGGTTTGATGGTGGTGATGTCAGCCATAATAGTAAGGCAAAGAAGTTGATAGAAGTTGATCTAGCGACAATTGTCACAAAATACGAATCGTTTGAACTGCTGCGCGAACGCTCGAGTTATATTTGCTGACAAAGATGTCAATCTTTATCGTGTTCGTCCTTGTTCGGTTACTATCAAGAATGTAACCTTACGGGCTTGTTCTTCACACTCATATCAAGCTCTTCTCTTTCTTTCTTTGCACACAAAACGTCAAGACACATCATGACGAGGCATTTTATTAGAGTAAAGAGTGCACACAGGCACGATATCTGCATCCGTTCATAGCTGTCTCAGTTTTCCGAATTTTCTTCAATCTTTTCAGGATTGGACCAGTTTCAAAAAATAGTAAAACGAATCGATTGATTTTCATTCTTTATTCATTTTTATTCAACATCACACGTGCGCGAAGATAAAGAGGCAATTTGACAAAATAATTCAGAGCAGACATAAAGCACAAGAAATCAAGCAGCAGTAAGAAGGTGCATGTATCACTACGATGAGTAGGGGTGCACCAATTCCAATTCGAGCCCATTCAATTCCTGGAATTGGTCGGAATTGGTTTAGAATTGGCTTAGACTTGGTTTGGAATTGGTCTGAAATCGGTATAGAATTGGCTCTAAATGAGTGTAGAATTAACTGAAATTGATGGTACAATTGATAAGCCTTGACTAGCAAGTGCTTGAATTTGCCAAAAATAAAATAAAGAAAGTGCGACGCATAAGGCCTTAAATCTGAAAATCGGGATTTTTATGATTTCATACCAAAAACGTTTTTTTCGTCAAGATATAAGATTTTCGAAACAACGACTTTTTTCAATTTCCTAAAAAAATAAGCCACACGGTATTTCTCTATTTTCCCGACTATTGCGCAGGTAGACTGATCCGATAGGAACCTGGAAATATCCTACAATCCAATACAATTCTATCGGATTCCGGGTCGAGGAATCGATGTCGGATCCTCATTGTCGGAATTCTATGAACCTCCGATGACATCCGACGATTTTTCGTTGGTATTCATAGAAATCCGACACTGAGGATCCGACATCGATTCCTCGACCCGGAATCCAACAATAATTCTGTAAGACCTGACAGGATCCGATAAAATCCTATTGGATTCGAGTCGGATCGGATGGGTTCCGATAGGCGCCTACTGTAGGATTGCTCGACCTGGGTGCTAGGCCGGAAGTTTTGAACAGCATCTCATTTGAAAGACAAAACAAAGCTACAAATAAGTGTTTAATGAAGATACTAGTTATATTCCGAAAAAAAAAATTTAGAAAAGAAAAACATCGTATTTTTGTTAAATGCATTTTTCTATTAACATAGGGAAGCTAAAGATATACGAGTTCCACCTTTCAGTCCCAAAGAGGCTACGCTAATAAGCTTTTCTTTCTATATGTAAAACATTGCATATTTTCTCTCAAGTTAAATCTGGATATAATTTCGATCATAAATAATATCGGTATACCTAACCCGGTTTCTTTTCTATGATAAATCGTCTGGTCATTTTTCTATGTACTAGCTTTTTTAACATACAAGTTTATCGTGAAAAAAAATTGCATAAAAATTACATCTATTATTTAAAGAAGAATTTTAATCATTCGGTATGAGATATAAAACATCACAAATATTTTGACAAATCTACTTTATGATGAGCTGAAAGTCTTTCCACTTTGGAATAATTGATTCGCGTTGCATCCCTTGTCAAATTCTGTGTTACACGTTGCAATATGTCATAATCGATTATTAAGTGAATATTATTTGGTAAACACGTTTTTGTATCCAATAAGAATTGTTCAGCATAATCATCATGAATAGAAAGAAGATGAAGCTTAGCAAGATAAGAATATTCAATAAGTGCAACATGTCGATTATTATCGTCTGACTTTTGCTGTTGAGCTTCCATATTCGTTATAGTTAAGTCTTGCAGAAATGGAAATGCTTGAGCAATACGAATAAAAAATTCATGTTCAAAGGGGCGTTCATCAAATATTTCGACTATTTTCACACAATTGAATAATCCACCTGGAAAATTATTAGTAAGATTTTCATAATATATCAGTGTATATGGATATGAGTAAATATGACATTGTCCAATTTGCTCTTTTGGAAAATAATCAACACAAGAGATAATTTTATGATTGTCAAACTTTATGAATGAACGTTGAACATCGTCGTTGGATGGTAAATATGCTAGATTATTAATGAAAATGATTGAACGAATATTAAATATAAATTCGTTTAAGTGTGGCATATGACTGTTAATACTTTTCATCAAATAATTACCATCAATAAATGCTTCATTGTAATCGATCACAAGATATAGAGCCAGCTTTTCTAGATTTGACATTCGCTGAAGATTTGGCTTAATGACCTCATTATAAACAAATGTTTTATTATCACATGTTAATGAAAAACATCTTAAATCAGACAATTCATTCGAAAACAAAATATGTCAACAATCAGCAGATTGAATAATATTGAATTTTCAATTTAAAAAAAATCAGTCCGTCTTATGAAGTTGTTTACCTTTTGGTTAATGGATGATTGAAGAGGTAAAATATGAAAGGCTTTAATTGACAATGACCGTAGTTGATGCAGACGACCATCAAGTAGATAAAGACAGTCATCGAAATAATACACATTAATATGCAATTCTACCAGTGTTGAAGAAAGAAATTCGGGACATTGGTGATTAAATGATATATATGTTGTCCCAATATTTGATTGATAGAATTTTAAATAAAGAAGACTGGTGAACATAATTAAGATATGGGAAAAGACTTTTCCTCGCATATTTATTGGATATACATCGTGTATGGATTTCCTGCCGCTGATAGACAATGTCTTAATTTGATTTTGAAAAATGTGAACTAGAGGAGATTCATCTAAATATAAATATAAGATTACTAAACAAAGCGTATACATTTTTTCGTTCTCAATCATTTATAATTTCCTCGATAACAAGAATAAATCTATTTACATTCTTATATTCGAATCATTTGTATCATAATCAGTGTTTTATCTAGCATGAAGGTGGAAACGAAGATGCCTCTCTCAAGATCGATCTAACCCTCTCAAAATTCAAGATTGTTATGCCGAATATTGTGCGTCTGCCATTCCGAAAGTAATTTTTCATCCTTTCGAAGTGTGAGAACGCCATACTGGAAGAGAATACTCGGTTAAAATACTGATCATAATCTATCTTTGTATTTTGAGAAATTTTGACATCCAAAAACGAATTATTTTTATTGTTCTTAAAATATATGTTTAAAAGTTAGATGCTAAATTTCATAATATACTATATATATATATATATATATATATTCAGATTAAAATACATGATGAACAGTTATTAAAATGGTTAGTCGTATTGTATTCCAAAAACTTTCTTTCCATCAGTAGAAATCATATATGATTTATTATAAGACAATGAAAATATCTAAAGAATCATTGTAATATCGTCAATTTTTAGTTTCTTATGAATTAATAATTAAAATAGTGAGTATTCTTACTATTAAAGAGATTTATATCAGTTTCCTGATCCATAATAAGAATATCAAGTCGATTTAAATTCGGATAATTAGCAGCAAGAAGAATACGTTCCATAGATAATGTTTCGAGTTTGAACCATTTGACTTTATAACAAATTTGAGGTAATATGTGTAAACAGAATCGATGAAGTACTAAATCCGATAGCGAAGATGTAAGAACACGTGATGAATTATATTTGATTAATGCAAGTTGAGTAGTAAAATAGGGATCACGTGCAATTTGATCGAGTCGGTTATTGACACCTATTAACGAATAAAGTACGTCCATATTGTGAAAATTGCTTAAAATAATCATAAGTATTTCATCAGGTAAGTACATCAACGGAGAGAATAAATGTTCCATGTTTGTCTTCATTTTGAATTTTCTTCTTTGACAATAAAGAGCAATAATTGTATATCTTCTTCTCTCATTTCTCTTTGATGACCGATGCCGTCAACGAAAACAGTGACACACTTTTCGTCTGACAAAATCGACTATACTTTTTCTGTTTTTCTTAATTTAACCAACAATTTTCTATAATGATCATATGCAAAATAATCTTATTTATAATATAAGGGGACAAACACACCAGAAAAAGTGAATTAACTTAATGTTGAATTACGAAATGTGATTGGTTAATTCAGCTTTTCTGCTGTGCTTGACCCCTAATACATATAGTGACATAAGACAAGTGTTGATTGTCTCGGTTAAATAACAATGGTTTCAAGTGTGCTAAAAGAAGTGTTCGTAGGAGAAATTGTTGTCTACTATCCAACACAGTCATAAATCAGGAGTTAACGTGCTACAACGACCACTTTTTTTTTCAATGCATTTTTATTTTCAGGAAATGTCGGAATTTTCGTGTTTCAGCAGTTTAGATAATTTAGACTCCAGCAGTGTTCTAATTAGCCAAAAACACAAACGTTTTGACACGCTAATAAAATAACTGTATTAAAACACAAAAATTCGGACATTTTTCATACATTTCGAAAGTTAAACCCATTAATAGTTCGGCATGGTTAAGCAAGTGGTCCACCGTATATACGCTATACAATTAAGCTGGTGCTCCTTTTCATGTATATAGTGTTCCGCCGCTAATTGAAATATACATATACTAGAGGCCCCTGTGAAGAGTTGAACTTTAATATTAAGAGATAAATTGATTTAATTTAAATAAGAAAAGTTCCTGAACTGGAAAAGCTTGTAAAATATAATAAAGATATTTGCTTTCGTTCTGTAACCAATCATATGAAAGTTCCTGAAGAACTAAAAAACACTTGTACAATATAATATGGATAACAAACAAAATGGCATCACTTGTTCAAGTTCATATTGATAAATTAAGTGTAACAAAAACAACATGGGGAGAACAATGTAGCAATGCTATAAATATTAATGGTGGAGATTTAGAAACAGCTAAAAAGCTTCATATTGAAATATTTGAGTCATTTGTGTATTCTATGAAAAATAAACTCTTTAGATGAGAAGCAGTGACGGACTTAGGGAAGAGGTGCTGGTACACTGAAAAAAAAGGTGCCACGCGAAACCTTTGAAGTTTTGTAGAGTTTTACTGTACTATATAAGTATCGGTAGAATAATACGAAACCACCATGAGGTTTAGCCATATCCTAGGTTTCGTAAAAGACTTTAAAGAGTTTTAAAAAGTAAAAGGGTTTCGTCCTGAACCCTTGGAATTTTCTGCTACCCCAGTGGTTTCGTCAAAAGCCCTTTTGGATTTCGTATTCAAAAGGGTTTCGGAATACACCTCACGTAAAATTCATCCATCGTTAAATTACCATTCACAATAATTATTTCTTTTTTCGACCTTCAGAATTTTCAAAGAACTCGAATCACACGCATGTAGAATATCGCTTTCAGAGTGTTTTCGAACTTGGGAAAGGCTTTCACAGTTTAAAAAATCTGGAATATTTCATAAAACGGACCTTCATCCGAGTTGAAAAATATCTCAGAAGAACGCTTTCGCTCACAAATGGGACCGATCAGAAACTGAATTGCTGCAAAACTAAGACTGCTTATTTCAACTCCGATCTAACTTTTGATGAAAGTTTGTAATAGGTTATCAAGGTCCAGGAACCCGAATATGTGGTTAGTTTTTTGCGTCGACCTCCCATTGGTCAGAAAATCGGTCCCTGTCTAAGTCAAAAACGCTAAGGGTAGATTTTTTATTTCAACTCCGAGATAAATTCTGATGCCAGTTTGTAATAGGTTATCGAGGTCCAGCAACCCGAATATGTGGTTAGCTTTTTGCGTCGACCTCCCAGTGATTCGAAATTGGGACCCGGAATAACAAGATGTTCTCCTTACACTAAAATGTTATTTTAAAGATTGTCCTAGAGATTTTGTGAGCATGTATTAACATATCAAAATATCGTAGTCTTCGTTGAGGCAGTAGAGTTTAATGATGAAGGTCGTTATAGACATGGATGCTTTGCTGTGTTTGTATCTCACAGGTTAAAAATTGGTTTAATTAAAATTATTTTACAATCAAAAAGTGTTTCTTAGATATACAATTCGAGAAAGATTTGAATAGCCATTCAGGGCTCAAATTAATCGATCGGACTATCGATATCAGTATCGACAAAAAATACTTTTGCCTTATTCGGCTCCGAGTCGGGTGACTCGAAGCGACAATCCTTAGTTCTTTTATTTCTGTTTAAATCAATTGTCACATCAACAATTATTAATGGTAAGTCCGATTTTGAAAGTGAAGTGCTGATTAATTATTATATTTTTATTTAGATCGAGTCTTCGATCAATAAATACTAATGGTGAGTTCGATTTTGAAAGTTAAATGCTAATGAATTCTTTTATTTTTATTTAGATCAACTGTCAGATCAACAAATAATTAGGGTGAGTTCGATTTTGAAAGTTAAATGCTGATGAATTATATTATTTCTTTTTAGGTGAAACATCGCATACCGATCGCTCCACACACTGGAATCTGTAGGAATTGGCAGAAAATGTGCCTAAAAATTGCCGTATTCTGTAGGAGAACACAGAATATCGCTAGAACATGGAAGCAGTATTCTGACAGCAAACTTTCCTGATTTTTTTAGTGAGTTCCGACCAACTTGCAACGCCTTTTGGCAAGATGCGCCGGAAAACATTCAGAAAAATAGGGAAAGTTTGCTGCCGGAATACTGCTTCCATGTTCCAGCGATATTGTGTGCTCTCCTACAGGATTCGGCGACTTTGAGGCATCTTTCCTGCTGGTTTCTACAGAACCCGGTTCGCTTTTAGAGAGTGGGTGTGTTTTGCAGTGGATAGTGGTGGAAAACTACTTCCATAATGAAGCAAAGCACCCGGTGGATCTCTCATTCAGTATTGCGTGGTGAATTATACGGAACCTCAAGTACGAAACCCCTGTTTTCAGCTGTTAAAATTAAGGCTTTTTACGAAACCCTATTTCTACGAAACCTCAAAGGATTTCGATTTGGTTGCAAAAATCGGATACCTTTGGGGTTTCGTGTGGTACCTTCTTTTTTCAGTGTAGCAATCACTTCTATTCCAAAAAAAAATTGTCGATTTCTTCCAACAGAAAAAGTCCAAAAATGAGTCGATGTTATTAATCATAGACTTCAAAACACGTTTTTTTCATAATGATTGCTCCTATTTCTCTTCGAACCATTCCCATCATAAAAATCCTAGATTCGCCACTGATGAGAAGATATTTCAATCTGTCAAAGTGTCAATTTGAATAGTAGTCTATAATTTCGAAGATGATCAATATACATACTTCTATAGTTATTTTAACAAAAAACGTTTGACAGAATTAATAATGAAAAAGGACATATTTGTATTAGAATTGAAACAAAAATTTAGTCCAACATATTCTGTTTGTCTGGATTTTGTCAAACTAGAATCGAAAATAATAGGAAGGATAATGTATGAGATTCAAAGGCTTTATAGATAAACATTTTGAAATGGTTTATTTTTGTAGTTGATGCATACAAGTGACTAAAAATATCAACTAAGAGATATCCAATGGATTTACTCAGGTGGGTCCCGAGCAGCCGGTCGACGGTCACCCTCTCCGAGTCTTAGGAAATTTTGTTTTTTTGCTTGATAATTTACAAGATTTTCAAAATATTATTTGAAAAAATAATTTCGATGAATAAAATAGAATTCAGTATTTATTATTGTCAAATATATACGACTATGAAGACTTTATCAAAAAAGTGATTAAAACAGCTTCAACCTAATCGGACACATTTACTACTGTAGCTTATTTGACTTCAATTAGAACATTGTAAATAAAATTTTCCTTTTCTTTTCGATATGTCATCTATTCCTTCATAATGAAGTGTTGTGTATCAAAGTAGATTCTCTCTTCCAACCAATGCAACTACGAAAAAAATTAGCTGAAATTTGTGTTTTTCTCAATCAAGACAACCACTTGTGCTACATTCGACGATTCTTAATGAATCTATACTATACTATTTAATTAAAAATGTATTACTTCATCATGTCTGTAAAGGTTGTTTTTTTATCTAATGGGATATAAATACTTAGTTTAGTTTCACAATATGAGTCGAAGTTGGATTACGTTTACACAAATATACATTTATAATGCATTAATACATCTGTCTATATTCTGTTGTTCATCAGTGAAAATTCTAAGAAAAACACTGATGAATGTACACCATTAGGTACTATTTCGATATACTTATGAACACAGAAAACCAGCTTGAACATTTACATTCTATTACAAATTAATATTTGAATATACATATTCAATAGTAATCGTAACTTGACAATTATCGTAAAATTGATATTTCTTTTTATTTTCTTAGAGACCTTTTTTTAGCAAAAAAATCTATAAGCACATAAAACGACTATATGCTTTTTTTCTAAAGTATTACATGACTACCAAGGAGAGATCTACAGCCGACGAGGGGTTGCAACGGCTGCCTCTTTTCCATGATCGTACGCATTTCAAAAACTCTTTGATCCATTTCTAATGACTATGATTCAATCAACTTGCATTGTAATAGACATGTTGACTTTTCTTTGCTGAGCATGAATGACGTCGTCTATTGTCTTGTGAATGAACCAGAGATCCGCGAGTCAGTCAAAAGCACAACTCGCCACCGCCTCATCATGCTGGCGAGTTGAATATCCCTGCCTCGCCTCGCCTCGCCTCGCCTAGTATCTATCTTAAAAAGATGTTTTTAGGTAGTTTCTCAGCCACCTACAACAATTACTATCTTTTATTTCTTTATATCTCATTAAGTACAATTAATACACATAAATAAATTGGAAAAAAACAAAGTACAAAATTACAAAAATGAAATGGCTGGATTAGAACGAATAGATAAATACATATTTAGAGCAGGATTGAAATTATAATTTTACCTGTTCAGAACTAGAATTTCAAAACAGACCAGGGTCTTTTTCGGGGAGCATTGAAATCCTGATTTTGCCGGAAAAAATTAGGATTCGACTAGAGATAAAGTCATGTAGTCGTGTGTTTTGCTCAACCCTCGTGTTCGTTTTTCTTTTTGGATTCATTTAGAGTATTTTTTCAATTATTCTTTAATTGCTTTTTAATTATCTTCTTCTTATATTTTTATCATCTGTGAATGCTTACTTATTGCTTATTATATGTTTTTATTAATGCAGAGCCCTGTTGAGTTTTTAATTATTAACTAAATAACACGAAATGCGTCAGCGAAATATTAACTCTGCATTATTATTTTTAATTCTTTTAAATTTAAATATAATTTTTATTTTATTTTCGACTGCTACATCGGTTGCTGAAAAGCAAAAGTTGAGAATAGCAGATTGATTTTTTTTCTTCGTTAAGATAAATAGATCGATCTGTTTTCGAAAACATTTACGGCTTTTGCCATAGCATTCTTCGGAACTTCGATAGCGGCAGGTTCATATCTTCCAATTTCATTTCCGTTGCCATCGTACTTGATTTTTGCACAACGGCAAGACATTGCTGCTTGTGGATAATAAGGATATCCTGTCTGCATATTGAACTCGGCTGAGGATTCTATATTGAAAACCAGTCCAATAGCTGTCCCTGAATAAACGTCAGTAGGTGAAGCTGTCCAAACTCCTGAGATATTAAATCTTAATCTCAGAGGTCCGTCAGCTGTAGTCATGGTTAGATCTTTTCCTCCTTGAAAGCCTCGAATCCCGTTATTTGGATAACTGCCAATTTTATATCTGCTATTGTTGAAAACAAACCCAAATCTGGTGGCAGGATAGTTAGAAATTGCAGATTTACTTCCCGGATAGAATTTATTTGCAGGTGAATAAACATCTCTTTTAGCATGGTGTACACTTGAAGGTGCTAATCCGTATTGTCCTGTGCCTGAAGCCTGATAACCATTATAATACCAAGGATTGTTTCCGTGAGATAATGACCAGTAAGAATAGAAATTGCTTAACGGAGGCAGTGTAGAGTGCATGGCTGCATAGAAAGCATCAGGTATTCTCCATCCTTCAGGACATGGGTCAAAAGGTGATTTTTCTGTACCGTGTCCCCATCTGTCTATAAACTGGCCATTTTCATCAGATACCCAATCTTGGACTTTTTTAAACTGGTTTGTTTCCGTAGAAGGATTTTGGTATAAGAAGTATAGCGGATTGTTTATAGAATACATCAATACTTTCTTAATTTTATCCTTCTTAGAATCTGTAGATGAAAACACTGAAGAATAATCTGTTGAAAATTCTTTAGAGTAATCGGCCATATAATTAGTGTTGTCAATAGCTCCTGAATAAGGAATTCCCCCATTACTGATGGGTCCGTTTTGCATACGGATTGTATATCTGTTCAAGCTTTTATAAATGCTTCCTTGGCTGCCTACTGCTGTTCCAAAATCATAATGGCCTCCAGCATTGAAGAAAACAGGCAGAGGATCCTTTCTTCCCCATTGGAAATGTAGCCCTCCACTTTTACTGATTTGAGGGATGAAGCTGTAAATATATGATGCACCACCTGCAGAAGCTTCTTCTGGGAACATCATTAAAGCTCCCAGATCTCTGTCCATAAAGGTGGTTTTCAACGGAGCTCCAATACTTCTCACAGGATTTACAAATGCTGAATTGGAAACATTTACAATGCCTCCGTTTCCTGAGGTTTCCGTTTCGTAATCTAATGAACCGACTATTGTTTCAGGAGCCCAGACATGCCAGCTCCAGATAATAGGATCTTGCATTTTTCCATTTGCCCACTGACCGGAGTTCCCTAAGTGGAAAGCTACCACGGCATTACCGTATTGATTTTCATTTAAAGTAACTCTAAGTTTAGCTGTTTCCTTAGTTCCATCGATTATTTTCATGCTCTGGATCAAACCTGTATTGGCAGTCCATACTACAGAGCTTGATTTGACACTTCCCTGAGGATATTCCTCTGTTGTACTTAGATGTAATTTATACATTGCATACGCCTTACGTAAAGGAATATCAATGACGCGGTCTTTATCGGCCGGACTTGCTGCTGCCATTGAGCTGTTAGTATATTCTACATAGCTGTTCGGATCTTTTGCCCAGCTTTTCAAAGTTGCTAATGAATATTCTTCATTTGGTGTGCTGATGAATTGCGTTTCAAAAACAGCAGGCATATAAGCGTTATTAGGATCCTTAATACATCTTATCCCAGCTGTTTCATGAGTATTGCCATCATGAGAAACGGAATTCATTGTGTACCATCCAAAATTATTAGCAGTTTCTTTAACATTTCCTGGATCTGAAATATAACCAAGTCCTCTCGGTCCATACCACGGCCCGCTTCCGGATGCTCCCACTGAGAATGTAGATGAGCCCAATGTGCCGTCTGATGAACCGTCCTGATATACGATCTTAGGTGTAACTAATCCGGATGTTGTTACCCTATTAATAGTTACATAATTAGGATAATATTCATAGTTTCCATTGATAGGAATCAGCCCCAAGTTACGGCCAGAAACTCCTGTGAAATCGTAACCCAATCCAGGATATATCTTTATTCCTGGGAATCTAGTACTTGAAGTTGCCGGATTAGATGTGAAACTATCTACATCATTAGCCCCGCCGATTCTTCCCCAAGGCGAAGCATTATTGTCATTATTAGGGCTGCCGATATTGTCATAATATGATGGAGTTCTCCAGTTCCATGGACAAGGGTCATAAGGTGATTTCATTGCGTAACGCTTACTTTCTTCTGCTAGTGCAGGGTAATTTAAGTCACTTATTTTGCCTCCTCGTGTATCTCCCCAAAGATCCCAGGCAACATTTTTTGAAGCATCTGTGCTGAATTCGTTTCTGTATTTCTGTTTAGAGAACCATGTCGTACGTCTTTGGTGATACCATACATTGTTACTGTTTTGAACAAACATATCTTCTTCATTATTATTCACCGTCTCATTATATTTTTTAACATAAAGCGGCGGAATGATCATGTGAATTGGATTTTGAACAGAATAACGAATATTTCCATTTGGCGTATCAAATCCTGTATTGTCTTGCGGATATAAGTTTCCTCTATATTTTACAGGCAATACGGAAGTAGATCCTGTGGTATAAACGGCTCCTGCATATCTTATGTTTCCAACTTCTCCTGAAATCTCATACATTGTGCCATCTTTGTGTATAAGAGCAGGGAAAGGGTCTTTTCTTCCCCATTGGTATTGCAATCCCTGAGATTTATGCCAATCATTACCCAGGAAGTTCGCGCTTGTTGCCCCAAGGTTTCTGTCCATCCATTTCCAATTTGTGACAGGGAGTCCGTTTTTATCTTTTTCGAAACCAAGATGATAGGTGCTTCCGTTTGTAGTTGGGTCATCTGTTACCCAAACGTGCCATGTCCAATAAACTTTATCGTTTACTCTATATGAAACTACTGCGTTTCCTTCTTTAAGTTTATTAACTAAAACTTTAATTTTAGCATTTTCACCTGTTCCTTGTAAAGCGACAGATTTAATTAGTCCTGGCTCGTCTTCCCAATATAATCCTGCGTTAGCTGTTCCTGATGGAATTGGAGTGTAATTTCCATTATCATCTTTCATGAACTCACCTCCTTTAGACCACATTTCATAGGCTTTTTTTACAGGAATGTAAAGACCGTCAACTTCGCTGCCGTTTTTATCTTTCCCTGTGAAAATATAGCTGTTCGGTGCTTTTGTCCAATCTACAACATAATCTGGAACGGCTCCAGGATTTGCTGCAAAACATCCGGAAGCACATTCCGAAGTGTCATCATACGCTGTAGAGTTTCCAAAAATACCGGTATATTTAATGAATTTAGAAATTTCTTTTTCAATATCTTGCATTGACCGGATAGATGGAAAGCCCGGAGTAAAATTTAAGAAGTCGTTTCGCAATGCGCCCATACCATATAGTGTCATTTCAGCAGTGTTTGAAATGATAAGGTTTTCTGATCCCGGTCCTCTGCGGCCACCACGCTGATCATTAGTGTAGCCAAAAAATAATGGCCCATAATTGCTTGAGCCTGTCAGATTTATAAAAGTTCCGTCACTTTTATAAACCCTGAAGCCTGTGGTCATACTCGATACGAATACTACAGGTTCTTGATCGCTGATAAAGTCTGATAATTTTTCATTTATAGTGTTATATAAATTGAAATATCTGCTCTGGAGGCTGTTAGGATTTTTAAAGTTATGATATCCGGGACCGTTTGGCTCACCAGGCCACTGGCTGAATTTTACAAAAAAACCGTTTACTGAAAATTTTCCTGCAAACATATATACAGGATCTTCATAGCTGTATAAATACGGAATTGGATGCACTGGGGCGACATCGTAAATAAATTCAGGAGTGGAACCTAATGTATCACTTATTGCCCCCTGATTTACCATTTTTATGGATTTTGCACCATTGTCGTCGGTGAATAATGCTCCAGGATTTTTAGGAGAAAAAGTAATATTGTCCTTTTTGTTATCCAATGAATAGCCTGTATTGAGTCTATTCCAGGAATGTGCAGAAGTTACCCTGTCTCTAACTCCTGTAACCAGCCCGTTTGTATCAGTAACTAAAGTTCCTTCCTTTTTAGGAGTCAGCAATATTGTATATTCATTTTCATCCAGATCACAATTAGCTGCTGTATAATCACCGAGCTTGTAATGACTGATGGTTTTGTCCCAAACAACACTGTTGAAGTTTTTAAGGTCGGTATCAGAGCTTAGTTCGATCTTTACATTGTAAGAACTTGATGCAGATGCGGGTAGTTCAAATGCAGCTCTTACATTTTCATTGTATTGATTGTAAGAATAGAGTGTCTTACACCAGCCTGTTATCCAATTTCCTTGGCCATCCTGATACTTGACTGAGAGCTTTACATGGTCATCCGTGAATGGTTTTGTGAGTTTTCCTTCCATCACAACCAATCCTTTCTGAGTCACGTTCTGCTGGATAACAATTTGTGGATCGAGAACATAGACATAAAGGTTCACAAGTTTACCCGTTTTTTTGTTCATTGCCTTTTCCCCGTAATCGTGGACGACAAATATCTTGGAAGCAGCATGAACGGGCGCAACACAATGCATTGCAGTCAAAATCTTCAAAACAGATTTTTTCTGGCACCGCACCGACACTGTAAAAAAAGAGGATTTTTAATAGAACAGAGGAAAAAAAGAGGTTTACAGTTTTCGTCCGAAGAAAACTAAAAACCACCGGTTCAATAGTACTATAGATCCGACAAAACTCGTATGTTATCAATATAGGATGAATATGACTTGAAAGAGAAAAATAGAAACGAAACCTCCAAACTGTTCACAGAGATTTTTGTGCAACTGCTTATGTAAGTATTAGAAAATGGAAAAACATTAGAGAAATAGTCTATTCTATTTGGGTAGTATCTGACTATAATATTACTATCGGATTAAGTAGGTACATAGAAATAGAAACGATCAGAATTCATTAAATGTTCTTTTTTTGCTTTTTTTTCCTTTTTCGGATGATTGCGCATGTGAGAAAGGTTTTTCCGTTTTTTTCAATTTTCGGCAATTCTTCCATGATTTTGATCATTTTTTGCAAGTCAGTTTTACTTTTCCATATCTCAACGTAAATTAATACATTTGTTGCAAAGGTATCCAGACAGTAGGGTAACGGTATCACCAGCTATGCATCCCCTTCATACGACTACTCTGACCTGTTCCGTGCATATCTCGCCTCCGCATGCATTGGCACTCTTTCGGTTTTATCCTTGCTTTGACGTTTGGTTTCTCGTGGTGCTTTGTCCTTAGAAAGAACATCAACACCTGTATGCTCACTCATATTTCATCCCATTCTTTCTATGTGTGAAAGAGCACTTTTTTCTCGTCCTATATAAAGGAAGAGAAAGATGCATGTGATGCACGGTTTCTTATATTCGAATAAAAGTATAGACTTATATTCATTCTTCCATTGTAAACCATTGCACACAGAAATCGCCATAGTTCTCTGTATAGTATTTGTCACTATTCATCAGAATAAAACAGTTATAAGAAAATATCACTTCCAAAATCGAATTTTTTAAAGAATGATTTCACAAAAAATCTTGGAACATTTTGGACGGTTAATGAGTTCTCGATTAGTAGAGAAAAACGTCCTTTAGCCTCAAAATTTCAGAATGCTTTCCATGTACACGATAGTTGAGAGATCAGAATAGGGATAAATTAAAATAAAATAAAGAGAACATAAATGGATACTTCGGTTACGAACGTCAAAAAGAGTGGAACTAGGAGCTTAATTGGACTCTTAAAAGCACTGTCTAAATGCAAACTTTTTAATACGTACAAGCACAAATAATCACCGCTAGGATGAGGCCGACTTGAAAAACTGGTTTGCTTTGCATATCGAATGTTTTTTTTTCAAAACAAATATGAATTCACAATGTGAAAAAATGGGATCCATCTAGTTATATAGCTTTTCTCCTAGCTCCTGCAGAAGTACCATAATCACTTATTAATTTCGACTTAAGTGTAACTGATATCGTCAATGTGCGACAATAAAATCAGGTTTTTGTTTAAGACCAATTATTACTAATGCACTAGTCATCTTATATTTCATTCGATTAAAATTGCTTATTTCCAAGATGCAAGCGTTTCTTATTTCTAATCTTCACAGCAGTGACCAACTTCCTCTAAGATTAAACTCATGAGGGCTTCAGAAATAAAATTTTAACAGATTATAATATATAGCAATAACAAACTGTAGAAACTCAAGTACTCATAGAAATGAAAGAATCCGAGAACGAGAGTCACAGTTAGGATTGGGCAAATGCAGGCGGGGTGAAAACGCATAGAAAATAATTACTCTCATCCTCATACCCTCACGAAATATACGCGAGTGTATGGGTGTGGGGTGTATTTTGAGTAGCAGCCATTACGCGTTTCGACCTTGCTTAAGGGTCTCATCAGATGGTTTCTTCTTTGTAACTGTTCAACGATTCAAATTAGAATCAGGTGTGGGGTGGGTGTGGATGTGGACGTGTTAAACACTCAATATACGATAGATTCAAAGCATAACACGACGTTTCGATCTTGCTTAAGGACCTCATCAGGCATCTCTAGAATCCCAAAACTACATTATTATACAAGTAAAGCGGCGTAAGCACCACTGAGCCTCTACTCGAAGAATGTGATATCATTGAGTGTATTGTTTTCAACCAACGAATAAGACCATCGAGTGTTATCATATATACGTAGAGGAGCAAAATTAATGGAACAAACATATATGCATATAAGCAAGTTCCTAAAAGCTCCAAGAACTGCAAGCCATTCATAAAGAAAACGTTCATACTTCTGCCGGTGAGGAATATTTCATAGTCCCAGACAGAGCATTGGTAGCAACTATTTGTTGGTGGAGGTGGTGGTGCGAGCGAAGCAGCTCATATGACTAGTAGGATATTTTTCTATTCACGAATTTTGTGACATTGTTCAGCACTACTTGTTTGACTTCATTTACATATTTATGGTCAAAGACTATTCGACGAAACAGTGAACTTCTGCCTAGTTCGCCACTCTGCTTAGCTCAAAGTTGACTTGATTTGCTTTGTGACTTGACAATAAAACAGAAGTTAAGTCAGGTCTATTTTGGCAGTTGAAATTTCCCATAGATTTACATCAAGTAAAATTATACTTTTTCTTCAAATAATAAGGAACGTATTTTCAATGAATTGATAATTGGTAAATCATGGCATTTGAAAAAAGCAAAAGCGAATGCCTAAAGAATTTTCTACAACAGTTTTATTTTATTGATAACTTGATTTGCCTTGACTTGAGCTTTTCTACGGAATGAATTGGCCTGGGTCAAAAAAGGTAACTGATCCATCTTCAGTTTAACTCTTGATTGCCGCCTGAAAACACAAATATTAACTTTAATCTTTTATGTAAGATTAACGGTTCAATTCAAATCAAGCATACTATCAGGAAAGGTTTTGACTGAAAACTTGAAAGAACAAATTCGTATATACGCATATGACTTTTTATCTTCACATGCTTTCACAATAGCTCAATACAGTAGAATCATAAACTGGTGATTTTTCATGCGTTCAATTTGAAAAAAATATTTCGAATTGTTGTTGCAGTCTCTCCACGGGAGTAACTATATTTATTTTATCATTTATATAGAGTAATACAATGTTAAAAATTTCTATGCAATTGATAGCCTTAATAAACTAACAGCAAAAGAATTGGTCATTAGAGTCCTACACTTTCCAGCAGCCGCCTGTGCCGATTTTCATTGATGTGTCTGCTGTTAGATGTTGTGTCATTTGATATTCATCGAATTTGATTGACGATACACAAATGCTATTATCTTTTAAATAATTGAGTATGGCGAAGCATCGAGCACGATCAATATCAGTGTTAAAGGGCGTGATTAATGGCAAGCATGTCGGGAATGCACTTTAATCAACAGCAGTAGAAAAACTTGCTGTACATGTTAGACTTTGAAAAACGTTTCTATAATAGCGAATATCTCGGTCGAGTTCAAAGATGAGAAGGATCCGCCAAGAAATGGCTGAGTTATCGAAAAAATTGTCATTATTGACCAGACCATCCCTGAGGGGGAGTACAGGGACGTTTTTCAAAAAAAATGATTTTCTCAGAATAATTCACAACATATATAAATTGACTCAGTTTTTAACGCTGATTTCAAATCTGATATTAGTTTTGAACCAAGTCGTAGCTTTCTAACAAAATATCGCTTGAACAAGGCCTCAAAACGCACAAATACTGCATCCAGAAGAAGAAGAATACCGTGCCATTCGGCTACCTTGCGATGTGGAGTGTTGTCCGAGGACAATTTCAAGGGCCCGATTTTTTCCTACATCTATTACTAAATGTAGCTCTAGACAGAAGGTCGGCCTTACTCAGAGTTCTTCGCGCTTAATTGCTTAAGCTCCCCGTACACACTGACTAACAACATACTAGCTACAAGAGCTATGTAATGTATGTCACACGTAGTCAGTTTGTTATCGGATGGATGATCCGAGATAATATAGTCGTTAGTAACTTATCCAAGGTCATTCTATAACTGGATGTAGTCGAGGTTCGATCACAGTATCTTGTGGATATGTGTCAAACATCTTAACCATTCAGTCATAGCGGCAGCTAATAGAAACAATTCAAATCTGAGAGGGGGCGCAAAATGGTCTTATCCGCCTTCCTCCTTTCTAAGAAATAACTTTATTTTGGTTTTGGCTTATAGTAAATAATAGCGCGGTTACTATGAAGATTTCTGATATTTTCTAAAACTTGAATTTTTCTTCCCCTTAGTTTCCGTAATATGCATATTTAGCTAGAAAATTTCCTTTTTTGAAAATCTGCCCACTGCTGATTACATCGTGTATGTCGGACTTCTTTCTTCGCCAAGAAATTAAAAATCGATTCAGCACCACTTGAGGTTGTGGCTGTGGGTGTCGAGTGTAATATTTTCTACAACCATAACCACACCCGATGAGATTCTGGCGAGTCGAAATCACGATTATGGTAGCTCGTACTCACCCTGATTATCAAGATAGTTACGAAACTCTCGCGGATTTCGTCAGAACTCTACCAAACCATTCGGCATTATGCAGGGCTATCGAAACTTTCCTGAATGTTCAATGAACATAAAATCACTATATAAAAAAACATTTTTTTTAAAGTGCTCGAGATAGTTGCATCCAGTCCATCATTTTTCTCCATCTGATTTCTTATTAGTGTTTAAATATAAAAGAATGATGATAAATTATCTTAAAAGCATTGGTGGTCAACATCAGTTGAATTTAGCATAATTCTGCAACTCGTTCAACTTCAACTACCTCAAAAAAGCAGCGAAGTAAATCGAGACATTCTATTGTGACTGACAGATTTTAGGAATTCTTTTCGATTTTTATAGACGACTCAACTGATGCAAAGTTTATGAAATAAACGATAACTGAATTGGACTGTTTTTGTGTTTTTCCTAGAATATTCATCACAACCTTCGAAGATTTAATTAATGAGTTAATTTATCAAATATTCGACTATATGAATTATACTTGTATGATCTGGAGCTTTTCGCAATTGAACGAACGCTTTATTACTCTAATGAAGAATTATTCTTCACCAATGATCACCCAAGAAACAGAAGTATCGAGCAAAGTGTTAAAACAAGTGTGTAAGATTGTAATAATTCCTCAACAACATAGAATTCGATCGCTTCAGCTTGTTAGCGATACAAATATCAATAACTTCTTCCGTAAATACTGTATCGCCAGTTCATTTATTTCTCTCGAATCGGTTACACTGAAATCTATTGAACCGAGAAATATCTTATCTATACTCTCACATTTGCAAATATTACCCAGTCTCTATCGCTTGTCTTTAGAGATTAAAACAATTTCTATAGCATCATAGGATATGACAGCTGTCTATCAAATGTTGTTGAATTTTAAGCCTCTCAAATACCTTAAGTGTTCGCTGTCAGATCCTACTTTTTATGATACTTTTTACAATTTAATACCATCGATTTCGAACCAAGAACCAAGTAATCTAGAATACTTAGTAGTTAATCACCTAAGCGGTACCAATAAAATATTATCAATCATTCAGTACACGCCGAAACCTCGTCATCTATACCTTAACTCACTAGACGAACCAAATATCCCTCTGAAAAATAGATCATCTGCAATTTCAAAATTACCGCAACTAACTAAACTGATCATTGAAAATTCTAAGCTCACTGTTGAAGATTTGGGATTCATTCTGAATGCATTTGATTGCCGATTGAAAATTCTCAACATGAAAACCTACTCATATTCGAGTTTTCGCATCGATGAACAATGGAAAAAATTGATGAACACAACACTGTCTGATCTGAACATCTTCAGGATATATTTCAGTAAACTAGGTTGGTCTGATTTGTTAAATGATGAAGAGTATGATGAAGCTGAAGCTGAAAATAAATGTCGCGCTCAAAGTTCGATAGATTTCGTTTGGAACCCATTTTGGTATGATCACGGTTGGACGGTACAAATTTATGTTTCTGCCACTTTAGCTCAATCTTTGTTTCTCCGCTCAAAGTTATTTCTTAATTTTCTGTCTTTACAATAAAATTTATGATTTAATTACAATATTAAAGGTCATTCGATGCAGTCGACAACCGTCAAGCTGAAAATCAATTACAAAAATCGATTCATTTCAATAATCACCAACATCATTTGAACTATCATTTTTTATCATCAAGTTATGGTTTAACCCTAGATGGCAATCTTCAAAAGATTGGGAAGAATTACTTCTCAAATTTAAAAGTGAACATTTCATATTTGCCAATCAAACAATTGATAATTGATCGTTCGAATTTATTCATCTTGGATCTGCTAGTGATCCTCAAAAATTTACCTCATGTGACATTTCTGAGTATTGGTTCAGAATCAATTTTAGAAATCAAAGATGAAAAAAACGAGGAGGCAAATGGAGAAAATCGATTCGATCATATTGACCAATTAGAAATCAATGCAAACATGTCATAGGAAGGAGTTTCTTGTTTGATGAAATATTTTCCACAGCTGCTCGATCGCCATGTTTACTATGAACCTCAAGATCCAGTTTTAGATGTTATTTGTTGTTCGTTTCCACTCAATGATCTAACGGGTATAGAATATCTTCGAAGAGTAAACCTAATGAAGAAGAAGAAAATTCCATAAACACTATCTTCTCGGACATTAAATTGCAGGATCTAATCAAGTCGCGGGATGAACAATAAGACGATGAACTGTTTAATAAGTTCTTCAACTGTTTGATTACCTTATCTCTTGAGAAGTTCATCCTCTTGACAATTGAATGAGAAAGAGTCAGAATAATTTGAAAATTCACTCTTTCAAAGTTGACAAACTTATTTGACTTGTCAAACAATAAAACATATTTTTTCATACATTTCAATAAAGATCGCATAAAATTACCTTTTTCAAGATATTTTCGTTAATTTTTTCTTTCCAATTTGATCATAAAATCTTCTAATTTCTCCTTTATTATTATTATTATTCAATCTATTCATCTTAAATAATTGTGTTACTCCTTCTTATTTCTGTAACTTCTTTATTTTCATTTTAAAGTCATCCTATCTCTCTTTGAAATTAAGCTCTGCATTTATTTTTAATTATTCAATTATTACAAAGCATATTAATTTAATTCTTATTAAATATTCGACTAAGATCGATTACTGAAAACGAAGCGTCTAGAGAAAGTAGATTGCTTTGTCTTCTTTGTCAAGAGATAGGCTATAATCTATTTTTTAATTGAAACCATTGGCGTTAGAGTTTTATTGTCTTGATTTACTAGTATGGTTCCACAAATATTAGGATACTACATGCTACTTTTCAAACATCCATCAGTGAATCGAATGAGTCTGTGATATGTCTGGCATCAATACGTTAGATCTTGACAAGTAGCATTGGACGAATAGAAAGAAAGTGTGAATGATATTGATGTCCCTCCTTCTCCTGCTCAGTCATATGAAGTATCAACAGATAAATGAAAGAAATAGCGTCAATCTGTTTTTTTATTCATTTTCTCATGGAAAAATGTGATACATAAATTATATTAGTAATGTAATCTTTGATTTTTGTTTGATTAATTCCATTTTAATTGAATCAATTTCTTCTTGGGGAAAAGCATTGCGTTGTACTACTAAGTATTGTAGTGAAGGCATCGCTAGGATGGTTCTTGGTATACGATTTATTTGAGTATGAGCCAAATCCAAAAAAGAGAGTCTTTCAAGTTCATGGATTTCTGGAGGAATGACCGAGATCTTTGTTTCACTAAGTCTAAGCTCTGTTAGATTGGTAAAAGAAGTAACGATAGACATATCCATCACAGGATTGAAGTTCATATCAAGTCTGCCAAGTGATTCAGGTACGACCAGAGTTGGTATTTCAGTGAAGAGATTCTTGTAAAGTGATAATGATCGAATTTCTATCAAGCCTTCAAGTTTGGATAAACGATTGTTAGGAAGAGAAAGTCTAATTAGCTTGGACAATCCACTAAGATTTGGTAATTGAGAAAGGGAACATTTATCCAAGGCCAAACTCTCAAGTTTTTGAAGTGTTCCTAGTTTTTCGGTCATTTTATTGATAGGTGTGTTAATGATACTAAGAGTGTGTAGTCGTTGAAGATTTGACAGTGTATGTGGCACAACATCTTAAAGTAAAACTTCTCAGTTATTATTGAATAACAAACTATAAGAATAGATATTAATTACCATTCATGAAAAACATATTCATAATGTCCAAAGCCTGAAGATTTAACAAACAGAAGACACTCTCAGGAACGATGCCACCGGCTTGTCTGAGTTGAATCATGACCACCGAAGAATTTGTGGAATCCAGAATAGCTGTACTCTTGTTTGGTCCTTGTTGCTTGTAATCGAGACCAACAGTAAATGGAAACTGAGAGAGAATATCCAAATCATTAGCGTATTGATTACATTGTAGACTTGCGTCACTACTTCTCTTTAAAATATCTTAATTAACCATATCAAAAGTTCAAACCATATATAAAAAAATACAAAATGAATTTACTTTTACTAATGTATGGTGCTTTATCATCGCATTTCATGCAAGACCAACACCAGCATAAGATGAAAAATAGATGAACAATTTTGAGTTGATGCATTTCTTCCTATACGATTTATTCTGTTTCAGTTATCACCAGTATTCATATTTTATTGACAGGCATTATATGTGTATATATACGAATAAAATCAAAAACAAAACCTGACTTTCGAAAAAAACAATTTTGTTGAGCTTAGTATATTAAGACATTTCCACACCACAATGTAATTTGATCTCGATCCTTCGCATAAGCTCAGAAAAATATTTTCAATTAAAATATGTTCTCATATCAATACGTACATCGATATCGAAAAAGGGTTTCGAGTAAGGGTGTGGGGTGTGGGTGTGCGTGTTGATGTAAACTGTAAAACGAATCGTAAAATACTAAACCCTAGTACTAGAAAAAAGTTTCAAAAACCCTTCAGAGGTTTTTGTTTTTGTCCAAAACTCTAAAAGCGTTTATTGCCTGAAGGGTTCATGAAACTAAGGATATTTAAAAATAAAAAGGGGTTATTATTTTAACCTCTCATCGAATACGCTATACAGATATATGAAAATGATGTTGACTTTTATGATTTATGACACCTTTCATTGAGTATTTTTGCGATTAGATAGGCAATCGTACAATTGAAACATAGATAATTCTTTCTCCATTTAATTAAATCAGCATAAAAAACAAATGACACTAATTTCTATGCAGATGAACCCATCACAATGAACGTAAGCGTTTACTTTCAAAATATTCAATTAGTTGATTCTGAATTTCAAAATCGTATGAAATTATTATTATTCTAGATAATTCTTTTTTTTATTGATTTTTCGAAACAATCCAATCAAATGAATCCAGGGACATCATTCCGGTTACCGAATACTGTGGGAACTCACCCGTACTTCTCAACCTGGTAATTATTTATTTTGAAATTCATTTATTATTTTTCTTCTTTTAGTGAAAAATCAAATTCAAAATAGCAAGGAGCTAAATCTTGTTGAAATATGCATTTCTTTATTTTTAGTAATCGTTTAATTGATTCTTTAAAACTTCACAATATTTTGTTGAATCCATATATTATCAGAGTAAAAAACAATGCTGATGTTGTAACATAGTCATAAATAACACCTCATGTACCTACTTTTCCTTGATCTCCTGTCTTAATTTTTTTCATGCAATCTGGAGTGAGGTTTTCAGATTTTGTTTGCCATACCATCATTTTAGTTTTTCGTTTCAAAACGTAAGAAGTTGATTTGTCATTGAATCGAATTTTTATGTAGCAATATTAGCATCGACGAGCAACACGAGAAATTGTAAATACGGCATCAAAATAGACCAACTACTACAGCACGTTTGTATTTACTAATAAATTTCCTACCTATTTTACTTCTTTATGTAACGAAAAGTGTTATGCTATCTTCGAACTCAACTTTATTTCTTCAATATCCTCTTCTTTTATTCATCACTGATGATAGAGAAATGATTCAAGGGAGAAAAAGCGGCTCCTGGCTCCTTGGATTCTGGCGGCTCCTCATGGATCCTGGTGGATTCTATGGATCCTAGTGGATTCTGGCAGCTCCTCGTGGATTCTATGGATCCTAATGGATTCTATGGATTCTACTGGATTCTACTAGATTATGCTGGATTCTACTAGCTTCTGGTAGACTCCAGTGGGTTCTTATGGGTCTTGGTAGATGTTTGAAGATATGTAAAGATCACTATCTGCTCCTTATCGCTGTCGCTTGCTTTTTTTTAGTCGAAAATAATGACTTATCCCGTTAGACAAAGCTGCTTTTTAAGATTTTCTATTGTAGCTTCTTAGCATGATATTCGTCTTCGCAACATAAAGTCTCGTAATCAGTAACATCCTGTAAAAGGTTATCCAGCAACTCTTTTTACTATCAAGGGAAAAATTAAAAATATAACTTATAAATCACATGAAAAACATGAAGTTTGAATCTTTTTTCATAAGAATATGGGATAGAGTGATGAATTTATTAGGGATCTTTCACATATTAGGTCATCGCGTTTTATTTTCTTATGGAGCGTCTTCGTCTTTTGCGGTTATTTGTCATTTTCCCGAGATTTCCTCCTTCCCTCTCTCTGAATGATACCATCAAAGCAATTTTCAAATGCTTTATGCAATATCTCACACAAAGACTGACAAAATCATTGAAAATTGTATGGCAAAACGAAGTTGAGCGTTATTTTTTTGGATGATTCTGAACGAAAAAGACGGTTCTTCGTGTGCGAGGAGCAACCAGAACAGTCTGAATCGATGAGAAGCCAGCACGACCACCAACCAAAAGTCAGATACCATCGACCAATCAGAATTCAACAAAAACAAACTCCACATTATCCATGAAATACCGCAACTACACGCTTAGCTACCATGCCATTCCATCGAGT